>JADLZL010005395.1:0-129920 GCA_015844335.1 Chrysopogon serrulatus | reverse complement strand
CAATAAAGACAGATAATTTAGATGCGGCCCTGTGGGGCTCTGGAAATTTAGAAATAGTTTATGTTTTCAGGACTCTCTCTTTGGAAGGATGGGAGAATCCTGTTACATGGTGGCAGGTTTGCTCCAAAACTGGAAACTGCTGCCCGAAAGAAGGGTGATGGAGTTCAATCTAAAGCTGGAGAAGTTGAAAGTGCTGGCCTGTGTGGCCTCAAGTCCACATCAGCTACCTGGCTGACTCAAGTTGAAGATGTGTGGAGGAGTTACCTGTACAAGCATGCTCATGATTGGCAGCAGCAAGCCCTCCTGGTTGAGGTGCGGAATCATCTGGCTAGCAGTGCGGATTTGGATGGTTTGGCGGTAGAAAACAAGTGGTTAGATCTGGCCAGTTTAAGTTTGATTGGCTCATGATTTTGCATTTCTGCTAGTGTGGTGTACTGTTCGTCTGAAAGTTTTCTGGAGTTTTTGCTGGTGTTGCTGCATGCTCAGACAAATGCTTTTAAACATTTCCTGTCTTGCATTGGTTAATACTAAGGCTGGGGCTGCAGAGGCTACTTTACTTCATTTTACAAAATGTCTGACGGCAATTAGTCATCTCATTTGTATCCTCCGATACGTGAAGCAAATACTGAATTGCTATCCAATGCTCTTAGTTCTGGAAATTTTAGTACCATTTCATCTCCATTAAAATTGATTTTGAGATAAAAAATGGAATAAGTAACAAATCAAGTTGATGCATTTCATACGTGAACAAATACAGATCACACAATATTCTGAGTGGAATCGCCTTGAGGTGTAGGCATGAGATTAAGAGACAACCAATGATTGAAATTTAGACTCCTGGAGTTGCTTTAATGTAAATACAAGTGTGTGTCTCCAACCAATTAAGCAGCAAAAAACTCGACCTGCACGAGATACAAATGCAATCCAAGCAGGTGACGGAACTGAAGCACGAACAATAATCAAGCTTGTACTGCAGCACCTCGCCATGCCATTCTTCTCGCATGGGCATGGCAATGGCATCTGCATCTGTATTGTGTTCTCTGTGGTGTACATGCATGCATGGTGCGCGTCTTTGAGTCAGTCGTCTGAAACCTTGACAGCCGCCGACGATCCACCCCATTTCTGTATCCTGGAGCTCGCCTCGCTCGCCTCCTTGTCCCAGTTGGTGCGCAGCGTGATGGCGACGAGGATGATGGTCTGCAGGCCGACGCCGGTGAGCATGCCGCCCCACATCCCCTGCACCCCGCGGCCGAGCGGGAAGGCGATGACGTACCCGATGGGGACGCCGACGAGGTAGTAGCAGCCGAGATTGACGTACGCCACCAGCCACTGCCAGCCGGCGCCGACGGCGACGCCCGACAGCACCGGCTGCACGCCGTTGAGCAGCAGCGAGAAGGCCAGGAGGACGCCGAGGCTGGCCACGGCGCGCACCACCTCGGGGCTGTCCGTGAACGGCGCGCCGAAGACGTCGCGGAAGGCGAGGACGAGGACGAAGGAGGCCAGCCCGATGGACACCGACGACATGAGCACCACCAGGATCGCGAACTTGGCCGCGCGGGGACGCCCGGCGCCCAGCTCGTTCGACACCCGCACGCTGCGGACAGTTTTGGAATGTGAGATGGATCGATTGATTCATGGGGGATTTCCTGCTTGCTGCACGTACGTCGATGCCAATGCGATCGATGATTATTGTTACCTGATGGCCGCGTTGAATCCGAAGAACACCTCGACCTGCCACGCGAACAGGTTCGTGCTGCGATGCATATGGTTCGTATGCAGTGAGTTAGAACTGCGGCAGAGCAACCATTTTCATCTGAATGAAACACGTGACTGACTACTCACCAGATGGAGACTGCGGCAACGGCGACTTTAGCGTTCTCCAGGTTGCCGACGATGATGATCAGGACCATGTAGAACCAGAACTCCAGGCTGCATATATATGTAGAATCAGCAGTCAAAGGCTCCAAGCAGAAGATCATCGGTTTTTAGAAATAGGAAAAAAATTAAAAGAAACGACAGGACAAAGCACGCACCATATCATGATGCCGGATCCGAGGGAGAGGCGGGCGAAGCCGAAGAGGTCGGAGAAGGCGAGCCAGTCGAATCCGTTCCAGGCGCCGGGGCAGTATCCCATGAGGATGTAGGCGAGCTGGCCCAGCACGACGAGCCACCAGGACGCGTTGAGCGCGACGGCGAGGCCGACGAGCCCCATCCGCGCGGGCCCGACGACGACCCAGCTGAGCGCGACGTGGAACGCCAGCGCCGCCACCGACACGCCGGCCATGGCCATCACCTTGCTCTGCGCCTGCAGGAACTTCTGGAGGGGGTAGTTGAAGGCGTAGGCGAAGAGCTGCGGGATCATGTAGAGCGCGAGGCGGCCGACCAGCGCGGCGATCTCGGCGTCCTGGTGGAAGAAGCGCAGGATCGGGGCGGCGAAGAGGTAGAGCGGCAGCATCAGCACGGCCATGGCGTTCAGGATGATGAGCGACCGCTGCAGGTACACGCCCAGCATGTGCAGCTGCTTCGCGCCGTACGCCTGCCCGCACAGCGTCTCCAGCGCGCTCCCCATCCCCAGCTGATGGATGTAATAACACAACACCAACGCGCGCGGACATGGATCATGCCTGGCGCCCATGGATCGATGTTGACTCTAGCATGGAGATTTTTATGATGAGCATACGGACCATGAGGCCGAGGGCGAGGCCGGCGATGACGTTGTTCTCGGTGGAGAAGGCGTCGAGCTCGAGCGTGGTGAGGTGGCCGGCGAAGACGAGGGTGATGGCGGCGAGCGAGTACTGCGTGACGTACGTGATTATGACGGGGCCTGCCAGGTACCAGAGCTTCCGGTTCTCCTCCGCCGCGTGCCGCAGGAACGACCCCACGCTCCGGATCTCCTCCAGGTCCTCCTCGCCGTCGCCGTCGGTGCCGCTGCTGTTGCCGTTGCCGGTAACCAGCAGCGCCTCCCTCAGAAGCTTGTCTGCTCCTCCTTCGCCGCGGCCGCTCATCACCGCCGCCATCCCGGCCTCTTAACTCCGGTGTGAAAGTGCAACCACTCGGTCACCCTACTCTCTCGATCGATCTCTGTGGTTCTAGCTCCTAGCTGTGCTCTCTCGATTAGAAACAAAGGTTTTAAATCGCCGGTTAAGGTATTTAGCTTTCGCCGTTCCAAAATAGGCTATAGATAGCTATATCAGCCTATAGCGGCAGCTAAGAGTTAATTTATATATAAAAAATCTTAGCTAAATTCTTCTCAAACAATTATAGCCGGAGATAGCGGAAGCTATAGTCGGAAATTTAAAACCATGATTAGAAACCTCGATGGAAGAATAGAGGAGGAGAGAAGGCGGCAGAAATAGGCAGCTGGGACTCTGGAGTTCTGGAAGACCCTGTCTATCGAGTTGGACTGGGCAGTATAGCATAGCAAATAGACAAATTCTCCGTCGTCGCTGTCTCTAGCAAGGCAAATCCTAATTTGCGTTGGAACAATAATGTCGTCGTTTCTCCGGGCCGCTATCTGAATATATCTGATGACAATGCTAGTGGAATTAATTGGCACTTGTTAAATCAGCACACGATCCTCGTGCACCCTTAGAAAATCCCCTCTTCTCCTGAACTTGAAATGAACCTCAAGAAAAATACTACTCCCTCCATCCCAAATCATAAGATGTTTAATTTTTTTTAGCTCAAAATTTTTTTTGCATAATATCACTTTTTTTTGTTCGTGGCTTGCTCTATTAATAGAAATTCTTCAAAATAACTTAAATTTGGCCATATTTGCATAAATTTTTTTTTTTTAATAAAACGAATGGTCAAATTTAGAGTAAAAAAAAATCAAATGTCTTATAATTTGGGATGGAGGGAGTATTATACTCATAAGAATTAATTAACTTTTACTTTACTCTAAGACCTCATTTGGATAATTGGAATTGAATTTATCTTAATAGCTATAATTTAGACACATATTAATTAAGCTAATATGATTATATAGAGATTACATTTATATATTATGTTAAATATATGAAAGAGATATTTATTATGCGTTGCATTTCTACCGTAAGGGAGTGAATTGAAGGGTGTGCCATAAGTTGAAAAGTAAAAAAATACAGCATGGTGACTTATAAAATCAGTTTCTATCCCTTGTCCTATGAATTTGAGATAGATAGGCTTATACATAAACTTTAGAAGTGGTGAAATATCAAATTCTATAAGCTAAATAGTTTAGTATATTTTATGTAGATTTCAATTTCTCTAAATGAAATGATTCAATTAATATGTATAGACTGAGACGTACTCCATCTATCTTGAAATAATAGCACATTTAGGTTTGAATTTTTTTTCTAAAATAATAACACATATAGGTTATCATATCACGCAATAGTAGTGACTATCAATAGCAAGTTGTGTGGGAGCAAATAAACAGAAAATAATTTGTCAAGAGAAAGAAAAACAAAAGGTAAAAACGACGTGCCCTCCTAAACCTCCACGTCCATCCCTTCATACACAAGTTTTGTCCAGTTCGCTTGTACCACAGAGCTGCAAATTTTGACAGCTTGTTGTCTTTTTTCGTAGAGGCACCGGTGTAACTTTACATGAGTACTCCGTCCATCTATAGACTTTCAGAACACATCATGTTGGATCATTTGTCTTATTTTCAAATTTTATATAAATATTTTTTAATTTGTTATGGCTTATTTTATCATTAGAAGTATTTTGATAATGATTTATTTATTTTATAATATATGTAAATTTTTTGAATAAAACGAATGAGGCAAATATAATTTCTTAAAAATGAAAAACGATGTATCTCAGTGGCCAATGATGACTTCTAAGATGAACAATCAAGCATAGTTTTGTCCATCCTCTTTCCCCAGCTCCCTCTCCCTCTGGTCAATGGTGACCACGATCAGTATCTCAGTATATATAGGTAACTAGCTACTCCTATAATGAATGGAATAATGGGTCATCATTTAATAATAATAGTACTAATAATAACATAGTATAGGCTGAGCGTTGCGTGCGTGAGAGTTCAGACAGCAGAAAACGCGTTGCGTTGCGTGCGTGCTAGGCGGATGTGGCTATTCACCGAACGTTCACCCGGACGGGAGCGGGCGAACGCTCGGACAGCCCACCTCCTCCACTTTCTTTCCTAAAATGGCAATTTTTGTTCTCGCCTGTTTCCATTTTTGGCAAGCGCAGTAATTTTTCTCTTTTCGCACTCTGAAAGCTGCTATTTCTTTCACTTTTCTCGCTGCGTTCTCTTTTTCGCTAGTGCTAACTCAGTATACTACAATTTCACGCACTAACTTAGAGAAATAACTTAGACGCCAAGTTATATAACATTATTCCTCGGCCAGTAATGACATTCTGTCTAGTTTTTTCTCATTTCAGAAACTAATCATTCGGGAATATGGAAAAAGGGTTTAAAAAAGGGTGGGGGAGTGAAATAAAAGCAACTTTTACACTTTATATAAGTTCTTATACTAGCATCTGTCATAGAGAGTTCATAATATTTCTTGCCATACATACAAACAGGCAGCAATATTCGCTTAAAAAAAGTAAAAGCTAAATCTTCACTCACATATATAAAAAAACATTTTGTAGTACTTTCACTGGCCAAAACTGAGTTTATGTGTTACAATGTTCTCTTAATTTGATCCTGTTGTGTCCCTTCTTGGCTCCTGAAATTGAAAACAAAGAAATAATGAAGGTTTGAAAAATTTAAACACTGCAAGAGTTAAGAAGAAAAAAAAAAAACAACGATAGCTTAGAATATAGATTAGCAAGCATGCTGACTAAAAAATATCAATTGCTGAGAGTATAAAAAAGTAAGCATGCTCTCTAAAACTTATGTCAGTAAGTTACAGTGTAAATTTGATATTCCTAAATTATGCTCATAAGTTACTATATAAAACTTATACAAATAAGTTGCCCTGCACAAACTTATATTTCTAATTTATACTTATACACAATATAAGTTATACTGTAAAACTTATGCAATCTAACATATATTTAAAATTAATACAGTAGTATAACTTATATTTATAAGCTATATGATATAAGTTACCCAATTGTGAGTTATAATAATAACTAGCATAACTTGTACTCATTTTTTTAAAATACACAATAAAAAAGTTACAGATTTACCAAGCTTACAATTAAAAGAAGAGAAAAAAAAAAGAATACAAGAAAGTTTGTTTTGAACTTCACCAAAATACCTATGTGAGATTATCGCAAGTAACTTATACAATCTGTGATTCAAAAAAACTTATACAGTCTGAATTTAACCTAAGTTTTTTGGCATTGTTAATTATCTAGTGATATCTAACTTAGGCTCTATAAGTTACAGTTATAAATTATGGTATCTAAGTTAGATTGTCGAAATTAGACTTATGATTAGATTAACTAATCCATCTTATATTCTAGTTTAACCTAGACTATATGACTTTTAGTAAGTTATATTAAAAGTAGTTATACAATTTAAGTTACCTAGTGTGAGTTACCAGAACGAGGAAACGTTATACATTTTTTCTAAAAACATAGAATTAAAAAAGTTATAGATTTACCAAGCTTACAATTAAAGGAGAGAAATGAAAAGTAGAAGAAATTATGTTTCGAGCTTAAAAAATACCTACGTGAGTTTATCACAAGTAACTTATACAATCAGAACTTCATCTAAATTTTTTTACATTGTCAATAATCTAAGTGAGATCTAACTTAAGTTGTATAAGTTACACTTATAAGCTAAACTGTCTAAGTTGGACTTTCTAAATTAGACTTATAATTTAGATTAATTAATCTACCTTATACTTATATTTTAGTTTAACTTAGACTATATAACTTGCAGTAACTTATATCTATAAAGATACTTTAAACGTGGTGAACCCGTTCCACTGTTCCTCGCACTGTTCACCGCACCGGGATTCCCTCACATTTTACTGTTCATCCACAGTGTTTTGATCCCGCTACAGTGCCAACTCCCCTGAACCAAACACCCCAAACGAACCGGGAACGCACTGTTCAACCGGGATTGTACTGTTCACTCCTCATTTTCCAATTCTTTTTTTTTTTCTTTGGTTTCGTTTTTTTACTTTCCCCGGCCCCTCTCCCCACGCCGAAGCGTGGGGGCCTCTCTCTAGTTAAAATTAGTTATATAATCAAAGTTACACAATAGGACTTATAAGAACTAGGAGAAATTATACCTATTTGTAAAAATACATATGTGAGATTATAACAACTAACTTATACAATCTAACTTCACCTAAATTATTTGACATGTATAACTTAGACATTATAAGTTATACTTCTTAATTAGAATGCATAAGTTATACATAAAATTTAAATTAATCTAATTTTTATTCTAGTTTAACTTAAACTATACAACTTGCTCTTTTTCGTTGTCTAAGTCATAATTACACAAAGCAGTTATACTAGTTTTTGACATTATTAATCTAAATCGCGACATAAATTATGTACACAACTTATGTTGTATAACTTACATGTACTGTTGTGCATAAATTATATTAAATTAATTATACAGTATAAGTTGTAGTGTGAATTATAAAAAATACTAGGAGAACTTATACTTATTTTTTTCTAAAAATACATAATAAAAAATTATAGATTTACTAAAGCTTGCAATTGACCCAAAAACAAAGGAATAGAAGAAAACATGTTTTCAACTTCACCCAAAAATACCTATATGTAAGATTGTCACAAGTAATCTATACAATCTAACTTCACCTAAGTTCTTGGCATTGTTAATTATTAATCTAAGTTATAATTATATTGTCTAACTTATATAATCTAACTTATACTTCTAAGTTAGCGTATAAAGTAGTTCTCTATGATGTAACAAAGTCTTATAGGTATATTCTTCTTTCTAGATCAGCCATCATGTGGGCTTCTACTATATTTTGATCAAGTTATATGGACAAATTAACTTCTAAGTTATAAGTAAAAACTTAAACATCCAACTTAACCAGATAAGTAACCATACAAATTATATGTATAACGTACACAAAAAGTTATATATATAACTTAAACACAGAAGTTATGACATACAACTTTAACACACCAACTTGCAAGCAGAAACTTGGCCACACAACTTGATACATACAAGATATGTATGGTCATAAGTACAAGTGCTAAGTAACCCCTAAATCAATTTAGAAAAAAAAGGAAACTATATATAGAGAGAGAGAGAGAGACCAAACACATAAAACTCAAGAATAGAATTTTTTTAAAAAATATTCATTGGCAGCAAAGCACTAGTTCTCTATGATAGAACAAAGTCTAATACTTATATTCTTGTTTCTAGAGCAACCGTCAAGTGAGCTTCTATTGATCAAGTTATGTGGATAAATTAAACTTTCAGTTATGGCTTGAAACTTAAACATCCAACTTGTCAAGATAAGTAAACCATACAAGTTATATCTATAACATAAACACATAAGTTATGCGTATAACTTAAACACACCAATTTTCAAAACAAAAACTTAGCCCCACTACTTCATCCATACCAGTTATGTCTGGAAATAAGTACAAGGTAGTAACAAACCCCAAATCCATTTGGCAGAAAGATAATGTATATATACGAATAGACCAAAACAACACTCACTGAACATTTAGTTCTGGTGTTGTCGCTGTTGTCACTAGAATCATCATCAGAGGAATCAGATTTCTAAATTAAAAGAACATCATTAGCACACTAAATAACAAAGATGAAAACAAAACAACTTAGTCATACTTTAAAATAAATAGAGAAAAGAAATTGGCAAAGTAGATTTCTTACATCATTACTAGAAGACATATCCACTTCCTGAACTAAATTTCCTCCAGTAGAATCACTATGTATCTCATCATCGTCAGCCATCCAAAACCAAATAGATTTTATAAAAAATATTCAGAATAACTTCCCTACTAATAAAGTTAGATTTCTTACTAATAAATTCTTCTAGTGTCTACTCTACTGGATGGCTAAGAATATAAAATATCGATTATAGGTGAAATGGCTAGCATGTAAGTGCACATGAGGTACTAGACTGAATAAATTATTGCCAATCATAAGTAAAAGTTTGTGCGCTACTAGCAAACAGGAAAAGGAAACAGTAATTTGAATGACAATAGTTTGTGTCCAGCAATTTCAGTGGAACGAGCTGAAACCCATCGGACTTTTTTTATTTTTTAATCCTATTTTACAAAATATTCCAATAATATTCCCACCCAAATAATATTTGCACATATAGCCCTTTTGGTCGGCGCCGGTGGAGCTGGCGTGACCAAATAACGCCGTTGCCACGCCACATGCATTGGCGTGACAAGATCTTACACGTTGGACATCGTTTTCGACGTGGAAAATCTTGTCACGCCAATGCTTGTGGCATGAAGAATATGGTCTTGTCGCGCCACCGGGGAGTGACGTGACAAGACTGAATTTTTAAAAAAAATCATAACTCTTCCATACGATGTCGGATGAAGATAATTTTTATATGAAAATTGTAGCTCTCGATGAGATCTATAACTTTCTAGTTTTGAGTTTTCATTTGAGAACATTAAGATGCTCAAAAAAATCAAATACTTTTTCAGCACCATAATAAACACGTATAAAAGCTCGTCGTTTTTGAAAATTCATATCTTTTTTGTATGGTGTCAAAAAAGAATACTTTTTATATCAAAGTTGTAGCACAAAATGATATCTACAACTTTTTTAGTTGAAAGTTTTTTTTATTTGAGGGCATTAAGATGCTTAAAAAATAATATAGTACTTCAACACTATAATATAGTATTATAGAGCTGAAATACTATATTACTTTTTTGAGCATCTTAATATTCTCAAATGGAAAAACTTGCAACTATAAAGTTGTAGATATTATTTTGTGCTGCAACTTTGATATAAAAAGTATCTTTTTTTTGACAACATACAAAAAAGATATGAATTTTTAAAAGGGACGAGCTCTTATACGCGTTTTATTATGGTGCTGAAAAATTATTTGATTTTTTTAAGCATCTTATTATCCTCAAATGAAAAAACTCAAAACTAGAAAGTTGTAGATCTCGTCGAGGGCTACAATTTTCATATAAAAATCATCTTCATCCGACGTCGTATGGAAGAGTTATGATTTTTTGTAAAAATTCCAGTCTTGTCACGCCACTCCCGGTGGCGCGATTAAAGAATATTATCAAGCCACATGCATTGGCGTGACAAGATTTTCCACATCGGAAACGACGTCCAATGTGTAAGATCTTGTCACGCCAATGCATGTGGCGTGACAGCGTATTTGTCACGCCAAATTTCACCGGCGTGACCAAAAAGGGCTATATGTGCAAATATTATTTGGGTGGGAATATTATTAGAATATTTTGTAAAAAGGGATTAATAAATAAAAAAATCCAAACCCATCCTACACATCCATGCCAAGTTATTATAGAGACCATTGGATGGCTTCAAATTTTATACTAATTTCACTCAAAAGAATAAACTCTGTAACCAAAAAATAGTATTTCAAGCATTTGCTATGGATGATTATTCAAGTGCTAGTTGTAGCATGGAAGTGAGCAAGTGCCCCTAATACATAGCTGAAGACTGAAACCTCACTGCGCCTGTACTCATCCATTCGTGCTTTCTCTTTGGATATCCTCTGGATCTCCTAGCAATTCTGGAAATGCCAAACTTAAATTTAACAGACAATATGTACACAAAGATCCTAAATTTTATTTAATAATAAAAATAATAGCAATAAATAAAATAATATGTAGTAAGACATAACACATCATCAAAAGTTAATTTGTAATTAATTTAGAATGAGCAGAGTTGTAGCAAGAGCAAGCTGATGTTTGGGAACCTAGCAATTTGAGCAAAGTTCAAGTAACAAGCCTCCTGAAGAAATAGCACTTTGCATTTACTTTTTCATGTACAGCTCAATGACATTGCACAGGTCAGTGCATGGTCTGTAGTTGTCAAAGAAGGTTTCCTTCAGGGTCCTCTCCTTCGGGAAGTTCAGTGTGTTCCAAGAATATCCTGAAGGCATTATAGCAGTCAAGGTTTCAAATAAGCCATAGGTTCAGTACAACTTAAGTTCAATGTGTTTCAAGAATATCCTAAAGTCTGTTCGAGAAAAAAGAATATCCTGAAGTCATCATTGCAAACCGAATATGTCAAATTATATTAGGTCATGAGATCCCAATGCAAGGATGTGTTAACAGACCTCACGCAAAATCGAAAAATAAAGTTAATGAGATGTCAAAGCGAACATTATTAGGTTGGCATCCTGTAATAATACTCAGAGTGTAAAACAGGCAAAAAAAGAGAATAATTAGAAGATCAGTGATGTAGAAAAATATTCAAATAGTTTAGTTAGTCCCTTGTGTTTGAGCCATAATTCTCCAGCTGCACATTGCGCTTTTGTAACGCATTACATATTTAGTGCAAGCAGCTGGCATCACACATCAGCTAACTTTAGGACATAGCGCCATCAGCACTCAGCACGCAAAAAGAAAAGTAATCAAAGCAGCCAACAGGTAGGAATTACTAATCGTCAGCGCAAGTATGGATGAGCATAGGACATACAGTGTAAGATTAGCATCGCCACCATCCCAATCACCGCCACCCTTGCTCCTGATGTGCTGCAGGCGCTCGCGCTTCTGCTTCCAGCCCTTCATCCTCTCCTTCCAGGCCACGCTGCCATAGCCGTAGGCAGCCAGGTATCTCTGGACAGGTCCATGTCCATGGATATCGGTTGCATTGTAGGACCACCAAGAAATTTTCCATATTCGCACTGCAGGACCACCTTCATCAATGGGTTTATTATTAGCAGTACTAGAGGAATTAGATTCCTAAATTAAAAGAACATAGTTAGCACACAAACTAATAAAATATGAAACATTTGGTAATCTAAGTGCTACTTGAACTAAACAAAACTAAATAAAGAAATTGCCAAACACACTTCTTACATCATTATTAGAAGATTTCAAGCCCAACTCATCAATTGATTTGAGCTTTTCTTCTTCAGAATAAGTATTTCTTCGTCAGCCATCTTAACTAAAATAAATTTCATAAAAAAAATCAGACTCACTTATTACTAATAAATTCTTCTAGTCGCTACTCTATTGAATGGATGTATTACTGATGAATGAAATAACCTTAATCCCTTGTACATTTCTTATTTCAGTTTCAATTTTTAAAAATTAGATTGGAGAACAGAAAAACAACAATGCGAAAGATAGCAACGATTTAGTGGGAAAAATACCAAAAATGAACCAAACATAATAAACCAATCAATATATGCGAGAACGATACGTGGCTGAAGCAGGTCTCTATCAACGCTGCCTTGCAGGTCCTGTTATGGCACCCACCATAGCGGCGGAGATGTGGAGTCACGCATCTGAGGCTTAGGAAGTCCTGCCGTGGTGCCTCCCGATGCGGTGTTGCTGTCCAACCCCGGCCGGGTCGTATGAGGCCGGGTGAACCCGCGACGACCGTGTAGGGCAGGGGAGAGAGGAGGAGCGAGAGGAGGGCGGTGACAGTTAGCAGCATCCAAACGACGCGCGGCGCCGGCATAGGAGAAGAGGTCAGAGCCAAGGCCGGTGAATCCACGGCGGCTGCGCAACACTGAGAAGACCTAGAAAGCGATTCAACATGACCTCAAACCAAATCCCTAAATAATACAGATCACGACGAAAGAGAAAGAGATCTCAGCAATGCCTTCTAACGAATCCCTAGAACACCCACCAGTGACCCCTCGAATCGAATCCCGGCGAGGTCGCCCGAAGAAATGGCCGTGCAGGGCAGGGGAGGAAAGCCGTGATGAGAAGAGGAGCAGGGAGAAGAGGGCGGTAGCAGTCTGCAGGGCCAGACCACGCACGACACCATGGGGGCAAGGATCCCTCAAACCCTAATCCAGTCGAGGTCACGCCGAAGAGGAGAACGACGGGGAGGAATGCGAAGCGGCGCTGTTCAAAATCATTCTTCCGTGTCGCTTTGATGGGTAGCTGAGTTTTTCCAGCGAGATAATATTTTGGGAGACAAAAAAGGAAATGGGTGTGTGACAGAATAGGAAAGGAGAGGGTGATGGCTTCGTTCGCTCGATTCGCAACGAGTGAATGTTCGTGATAATGGAATTGCGGTGCTAGGCAGTAGTTTGATCGGGCTTTTAATTTTCTGGAGAGCAATACCTGTTTGACTGTTGATGGTATGCATGACTGGTTTGACAATTGTTGATAAGATCTGTATGGTGTGTAACGATCTCTGAATCTGAGATGGCGCCGTTCGATCACCATTTCACCAAGCGCGATTATCTTGCCCGTTTTATTATAACCAACCACCTGTGTACATCATATATGTGATACTCGGTACCCATGTGAAGTATAATAATAAACACCTTTAACGCGCGGTTCGCCTTGCACTCTCCATCCGCGCTATCTCTAGCCAGCCACAATGTGAAAGCAAAATGGGTCTCAGTTGGTTAGGGTTTTTTAATAGAAGCTTACTTGGACAAGTGTTTGACTTAGACACAAGAGTGTTCATACTTTTCTGAATTATTTAATTTTGGATTTAGATGTGCTATATTCTTCCAATAATTGCTGTTGTGTCTGTGAACAATGTGTGTGGCTTGAGGCCCTCATAGAGCTGAGTATGCGCGCGCACATTTAGTCTATATTGTGATTTGATTATTTGATGAGAAATTTGAAAGGTGGTGGACTTAGAGCAACTCTAGGACTCTCAAATTAGGATTGTCCCTACTTTTTTAATTTGAGGGAACTTCCTTTCGAGGGCTTGATTTTTTTCAGGTACTGACATATGGGACCTATTCTTCCTTCTTCCTTGCTATCTTCAATTGAGCAATGTGCATCGTGCCATGGGGCTAGCTCGTTAGGGAGCAGGTCAGATGGGGCTCATCGTAATGGAGGGAGTCATTGGGAGGAGGGAGCTGCACTTTGTGGGACATATTATCGGGGAGGAGGTTAGGTGGAGCTGTTCTATGGGGACTCATCGCCGAGAGACATGCATGGTTAGGGGCTCATCAAGGAGGAGTTTGGTTGGAGGAGGAGCTATACATCATGGAGGGCTCATCGCTCATGAGGGAGGAGGGAGTCGTAGGGGCTCATCGCGGAGAATGATGACGGGAGGAGAAGAAAGAGTGGCACGTGAGAAGAAAAACGCACACATAAAATGTAAATATAGGCGTGCCATATGCGCCACAAATGGGGCTATAAATTGGGATGAAAGTAATATAAACATGTAAAAAACGCATATAGATGTATATAGAACAAGTGGTATCACAACAGGATTAGAAAAAAGTAGTACACTAAAGTATTATGTGTAGTAGTGCGGGTTTATGGGCTAGTGAAATTTATGGAAGTGGGTAACCTCACGCGCCAACTTCTTTTGTGCGGTGACACATGACTGCTACTTTTGTGAAGTGACACATGATTGCTACTTTTGTGAATTTGGAGTTTATAAGGTCAAACTTCAAGCAACTTCCTTCTGTGGAAGAAAATAACCTCCTTTTTGTAGTTATAAACTTAAATATGTATATGTATATGGCTATAGTTGGCATGCAACTTTGAACTCTATATATGTACGAGTTGGACTTGCTGTGTAGTCGAATCATTAACTAGTATGAATATGAACTTGTGAACAAGTATGGCATGTAATACGGTAGTTGTTGAACTTGTGAACAAGTCTTCAGTGCAATGTGCTATTAAATTTATTTCTGATGTAATGCCTAATGATGCATGTAAGTCTGCAGTGCAATATGCTATTAAATTTATCTCTAAAATGCCTAATGCAATTATTAGAATTATGTGCTGAAACAGAAACGTAGGTGCTAGTATTAGTATAGAAACAAACGGCATTTTCAACTGGACTTATAATTATGCCGGCTGATAAATCAAAACGGTTGATTTTAACAGCTATGAGAAAAAAAAAGACTGATAAAACAAGCAAACATACCAACGGTATTTTTTCTATCAAGACGGTCATGTTGGCTTTCCGACGGAAAAACCTTTTTCTAGCGGTTTTCGACTAATCCTAACATTTTCGGCTATGAGGAATTACTGTGAGAGAACAGTACCCTGTAAACCAGTCCAGTCGATTATACCGGTATCATTATTGGCACACATGCATGCACGTGTACTACACGAACCAACGGTGTAAAAAAAAAGGAGATCTCACGAAGTACGTTTCGAGGCCACTGCCAGGCACAGGCAGGCAGTTTGGATTGGATCAGAAAACCATTTTACTATGGATCAGAAAATAAATAAATAACAAAATCAAAACGACTAATTTGAAACAGGGACTGCACTACTACGTATGTATGTACTTCATGAAAAGAGCAAAGGTCAAACACAAACTTGACTCAAACGATCGAATCCACGTCGATCGTCTGCTTGTTGGAATAGTGTCGGGGTGAAAGTGTGTGGTGATTGTGTATACGTACTACGGAGTACGGAGTAGTTCAGATTCCACAATGGGTGGCGTGTCAGTAGTCAGCCAGTCGCGGTACATACGGTGCACTGCACTGCTCTGCACCACCCAGATGCATGCATGCATGGATGGACGCATGCTGTCGCGCGCTCCCCGTCGAGGTGTAGTGTAGGTGCTTCTGTTGTCTGTGGTGCTACGTCCGCCACCACCCGCACTGCACGGGCCGGGGCAACCTCGGATGGGAGTTGTTGGCGCGATCCAAGTGTACAGAAATTGTATTAAACGAGATCTCTCCAGACTCCATCCGGTACGTACGTACGTACCTCTGCTCCATTGATCGATCAGCCAACAACCACATTCTTCACACGAGCAAGGCCACCGGCGCCGCGCGCGGCCACGTTGTCACGCTGCCAACTCCGGCGGCGAGCCCGCGTACGGTACGGCCATCATTTACATCCCTTTGCTGGCTTGGCCTTGGCTACCACTGCTCTACCAGCTGTGCTAATGTAATGGCCCAATGCGGCTCGACCATGCATCAGTACCTGCACCCACGCACAACCACAAGGCTACGACACATGCATATCTCTATCTCTATAAATAATCTCTACAATCTCTATCTCTTCTACAAATATACAAATAAAAAGAACAAGGAGAGAAGATTTCCTTCGTGCGGTCAAAAAAAGGCGGCAACTATCGTTCTGCCTCCCGCTGCGAAGAGTCGCTCTGCCCCGCTGTTTTCCCCCGTGCGGTGATTTTTGCCCCCCTTAATCACGCCCCATTAATCACGGTAACTCTTTACTCATCTTCCTTTCCTTCCCTGCCTCCCGCTCAACGAGGATCAAATTCCCTGCATTGCGCCAGCGATCCTTCTCCCTTCCTCGTGCAATCCGTGGCTGCTCCCTTCCTCACACGATCCCGCCCTAACACACATCGTGGTTTCTCGCCCTGACGTGAGCGAAGTCGCGTGGGTGTCCATCGCCCGTCCGTGATTCCTTCATCGGTCCAGCGTCCGTCGCCTGCCGAGATCGCGTTGGCCGTCCATCGCACGCGCCCGTCGCCGTACCGTGCGACCGTCGCCCGTCCGTCTCGCACCGGACTTCATTGCCTTCCGCCGTCATCAAGTCCCCTGGACGACCCACACAAGGTGAGAATCGGACTTCCAATCATATTCCGCGATCGACGTGCCTGCGCATGAAGCCGGCGATCCTCGGATTCCCAATTCCTCCGCGCATCTGCCGGGGCTGCACGCGCCGCCACTTTCTACGCGTGTCCTCGCCCAGTCCGTGCCTCCGTGGCGCCTCCTCCGGCTAGACCCAGCGCACCTGCCCGCTTCGCCGCCGGCACGCCTGTGACTCCGTGCGCTCGACGCTCGCCGCCGCCTTGAAGCCGGAACGCCGGCGCCCACTCTGGTCGCCTCCACCGTCGTGGCCGTCGAGTTTGGCACGTAGACGACTCCGTGCGCTCGACGCTTGTCGCCGCCTATTGTCCTCTGCGCTGCCGTTCCATCTCCCACGGCGTCTGCACCTGCTGTACGTGTCCATCCTGCCGTCTCCGCCTGATCTAAGAGGTGCGGTTTCTCGTTTTCTTCCGATGAAAAATTTTAATGCAGAAGATGCATGTCGTTTTCACCTTAGATTTAGCTCGGAACGGCCGCCATCTTTTACGGAAAATACTGATGGCTCCGTTGTGAGTAAGGGTTGCGTCACCCAGGTTTGCTACTGGCCGGCGACGCGGACCTGCCCTGTGCGCCGGCTGCCGGCTCCCCATCCTCATGCGCGGGCTGCCGGCCGGCCTGCAACTCCGGTTCAGTTACTGTCGTCCATTCTATGGACGGTACAATTCATTTGTTTGGATGCTCTTGCCATTTGTTTATTTCTTTTGTTCCTGATCGCTCTTGCCATTTGTTTTGCTCACTTTCTCTCTTCTTTTTAACAACTTGTCCTTGGACGATGACAGCAAATTAGTTATGTTAATAGTCCGGTATGCTGACTTTATGCGCTAAAACATTATAGTCCATGCTTTTGGTTCATCGGGAAGAAGCAGGCAAGCTATACATGGAGGATTGATTACTTTCTAGGATCCTGAATGCCTTTCCTTTTTCCTCTTTTTCAAGGCTTAGGACTGAATTCTATTTAAGTACTTATTGTCTACTTCATGGTTTGCAGTTCGTGGAAGGGAGACATATTATGTACTGAGTGACATGTTATGTACTGAGTGCTGATGGTTCTATACTTCTATCATGGCTTAAAGATGAAACCATCTTTTGCCCACCTATTTTTAGGCGGTGATTCTGGAATGTTAACAGAGTTTGTGCCCCTTCACTGCAGAAGATATGTTTATTATCTTCCCCTCAATACTAACTCATTTGCAAAAAGCAAGACACTGTGTGTTGCCAACTGCCATCATTTACTGTATTTTACGATTAGTTGACAACTTACAAGTTGCAGACATATAGCACTAGAAAATTTGATATCTAGGTCCTGAATGCTGTTCCTTTTCTCTTTTACAAGTCTTGGGACTGAATTCTATTTACTGTCTGCTTCACGGTTTGCAGTTCGTGGAAGGGACACACATTATGTACTGATGGTTCTATCATGGCTTGGAAGTTGGAAGATTGATTCTAGCAAAGGAGAGGAAATATTATTTTTCACCTTTTTTATTTATTTTATTAAAAAACTGTATACAACTACCTCTATCGACAAAAAAGAAAAAACAATTATGAGAAACTTTTCGGTCAAAGTAGCTTAAGTTTGACCAAGTGTATAAGTAAATAGTATTAGTATTTTTGTCTCAAAAAAATTTAATTATGAAATTATATTTTTACAACCAATCTAATGGTACTTATTTTTCTCATAGTATTAGTACTCTCTCATATAATTTTAGTCCAAGTTTAAACTATTTGACTCCTTGACATGTGAGAATTGCAATCTTTTATGAACGGATATGGAGTATATTATAATGTTAGTAAATTAGATAATCAGTGCTCAGCGCACTATATACTAGAATTTGTCACAATCTTGCAATATACTTGTTGAGAAATATTTGCTTGATAAACTTGAAAATCAATTCAAATGTTGATGCTGGTGCCCTGATTCCTAATCATTTGGCTGAATGTTCAAGCTACACTATTATTTTTTAGGACACTTTGCCTATGATGGTTTAGATCACATGATGCACATTTTTTTTCAAGGGATTGAGAGGTAACATCTAGATTATGTATTTAAGGGTGAATAAAGAGAGTACCAACGGAGCCTTTAATATACATATGATCTGGTGTCATGGTTAAAATTGTTAGTGATGATACACTGGGTTGTTGTGCATACATATTGATCTTTTGCAATCTAATTTGCAATGTACATGGATAATGTTTTAAGTACGAGCAGGTGGGTGGGTGGGGGGGATATGTAGTGCAAACGAACTCATAAAAAAACTGTATTTCAATTGTTCAAAGAAATATGATATGCATCCATATCCCAAAGATGTCTTTTGTTTCAATATGATCTAGCTTGTGTACTGGATGGTATGGAGATGTGTTGCAATTTATTCGTAGATTTATTGGCGCACGAAAAGAATTGGATATCATAAATTTCTTCCTAGACACACCATGAAATGTTTATACAGTAGAGTTTGTAAGCGACGCAGCGTTCTCCATGAATGTGTCAAATTCACGAACAATGTCATTTTTAACGATGATATTTAATTTCACGCTATTGTTATTTTATCATGCGACCCATCCGTTTTTAATATAAAAGTTAAACTATCCCGTAGCAACGCACGGACATGAACCTAGTACAAATATACAAATAAAAAGAACAAAGATAGGAGATTTTTCTTGGTGCGGTCGTTCTGCCCCGTGCGGTAGAAAATTCGCCCCGTGGAGTCAAAAACAGAAGCGACGTCTTTCTTTCCAAATTAATTAATACACTAATCACGTCGGTTTTCACGTGCGAAATTAAGGCCCATTAATCACGGGTCCTCTTGGCCTCTCACCTCGCATGCGAAATCGGCCATCTCCTCCCTTTCCTAGCCGCGACAATCACTGCATGCACTTCCATATTAATCTTTCCTTTTCATGCGAAATCAAGGCACTGCCTTCCATATTGAACAGCCGCCGCCAATAACCGCTCTCCTCTAGCCGACCTAAGTCGGCTCCAGCCGGACAAGCCCTGCGATGCCGCCAGCTAGCCAGCACCTTGCGCCGCCGCCAACCAGTCGCAGCTGCCCCCGTGCCACCAGCAGCCGCGCCCTGCTCCCTCTGGCCAGCTAGCGCCCTGTGCCGTCGCCAAACAGGTCGTGGTTGTTCCCTGTCGGCTGCCACAGGACACCACGCCCTGCCGACCCGGGCCGCCTCTGGCCGACCAGCGCCCTGCGCCGCTGCCAGGCAGCTCTCTCCTGGCCGCCACAGCCACACCCTGCTGGACACTGACGCTCCACGTTGATGGCGCTCCACGTCCAGCGGCTCCTCGCATAATCCTCAGTGTCGCCTCTTCAGCATCCTCCTCAGTCCTCACCACCTCCTCCTGTGGCTCCGTCGACGTCTTCAACTCGTATGCGTGAGTTCTGTGCTTGTTGATTTCATGCATCAGTTATGTTGTGTAATCGTTCCCTCCATGTGTTCTGTGTGACGGTCGGTTGCATGGTATTGTGCTGTGTGGCACTGTGATCATTGCCTGCAGCTAGAATAGCAAATCCTCATGAATTGACAGTTCTTGCTCCCATCCTGAAATTGCATTTTGTTAGGTGCACATATACACATCATCTTGATAAATTAATGGAAGAGGTTGCGGCTAAATTTTATCGAGATATCAAGTTTGTCGGAGTAAAATACTCTTGATTTTATATTTACAAGAAAAAAATCATTTTACCATCTTGTTATATCACTTCTAATTGATGAACTATTTGGATAATAGTTTGAACTTAAGAACTATATGATGATAAAGCTATAAACTTTGTTCCTGGTTAGATCACTTCTATTTAGCTTCTTGTTAGATAACTTCTATTTACTGAGTAAATTCATCTAATGTTATCTCTATCTTTTATCAAGAATTTATATTGCTATATCTTTTTGCAACCATAGAAGTGACCAAATGTCCTGTACTCTCTGTTTGGTTAATTATCGTTGACCTATCTGTGGAAAAGAAAACACTATCACGCTATGAAGATAAAATAATTTCTCATCTTTTTTTTTTTAAGACATAGAAGTTCTTAGCACACACTGTATATGCAGTCCAGAGCATCACGAACTGCTGCGGTCACCGCTGCAGTCCGCTATGTTGAGCAACTAACAATCATCACAAACTGCTAAATTTGGTTTAGTGAGAAATCGAATGAGATAAAGCTTGCGCCCTGCATTTCTTTTCTTATATGAACTAACTCAAATAGGTTGGAAATATGCTGCCTAATAGTTTGAGTGAATCATCTCCGCCGCAAAAGCTCCAAAGGCAGCAGGCAGGAACGCCTCCCTGAATTATCTCAGCCCTTGAAGGTCTGTACTCTGAAGGTAGCATATAGGAGCCAAAGGAAGGCCTGAAACTATGGCAGGATTGTTGGGTTGCAGAGCTTTATTTCCTCTACAGCCACCCATCCACCATTTATCATTAGTTTCTTCATTCATACCCCAACGGGAATCAGCATGACTGATGAAGCCCATGTATTCAGCTCCATAATCCATCAAAGAAAAAGAATGCAAGGACCCTTCTATCATTCCCATTCAGGCTCGGAAGCTATCGATTATTAAAGCAAGAATGCTAAAAAGTTGTAATTGTATTGCTCAGTCAATGCAGTCGACATGGCGGCAACTTTCAACATGTTCTGATGGGATCATGGAATTTGTTATTGTGTCTCGCTATGAAGAGCTGATCTGTTATTAAATCAATTAAAATGATCTAACATCTCTGTTTTTATTTGTTTATAGATGCATATGCTGATTGATGTGATCCAGAGAGAATAGAACCTTTCTTATAAAAGTTTGCAGTTCTAATTGAAGTTCTGTCAAGGAACAGCCGAACAGGTAATCCTGATCACTGATCTATTATTAAAGAAGCTTATAAATAATATCAGTTATGATTATCTTGGGAAAGAAAATCCAAAGCAGGGAAAAAGAATAAACCTACCACTTAAGCTTGTGAGACTAATTAAAATGCACAATTATCTACGGCAATCTCATGAACTCAATTTGAAGGGTACATATCCTAAGCTAAAGTGTCCTAACCATAGTATTGCATTTAGTCCGAAGGCCAGAGTACTATTTTTAGCACCATGAGCTAAAGTGTCCTAACCATAGTACTGCATTTAGTCAGAAGGCCAGAAAACTATTTTTAGAACCATGATTATTCATGCATTAGCAAGAAACAATAAGGGAGATTTTCACCTAAATAGCACCCTAAGATTTTTTTTCAAAGATCCCACACATCTGCCTTGTAAACATAACTTCGGTACAAATCTTAATCGATGTATATGGTACTACTCAATTCACTGACCTAAGCAGACTTCCAAAAAGAAAACATCAGGTGTGTGCGGATCACCTCAATCCAATTTTGATGCATAAATTAAACAATATAACCGGGATAAACAACACTAATCTACAATCTTGGTTTGCAAGCTAGAAGGGATAATATATGGGTAGGAGAGAGTTACCCTGAGTGACATCGAGTGAAAGCAGCATTGCAGCTTGTCGTAGCACATGGACACGCGCATCTCCGGAGTCCCCCAGAACTTTCTCGCCACCCCAATCCACGCGCAACCATGCCAGCACCGGCCCTCCTCGCCGGACTCCTCTACCGGTCCTCATCCATCGGCAGTTCGGCACCAGACTCCCCCACTAGCGTTGGCCCCTCACCGATGGTCGCATGGCGGAGCGCGAGAGCTGGCGTCAGGTGCAGAATGCGCGAGGAAGGTGGGGCCGCCTGTGGTTCCTCATGGGCTCCTCCGGTGCGCGAGGAAGGCTGGTGGACCCGACGGAGCTCTTGCTGGTGGAGGAGGAAGAAGAGGTAGCACTGTAGCAGGCGGTAGAAGTGATAAGGTGGAGAGAGAAGAGGAATAAAGGGAGGGAGGAAACAAGGAGAAAATATAAAAAAGAGTGGATATTATAGGTATGTTATTCTTTCTAACCATCTATATAAATTGTTTGAAGAAACAACTCAATAAACAGATTCAATTTTATCGATAAAAGTGTATTATTTTAGTAATATATAAATATTCACAACCAATTATAATTTAATTTAGTACCCCGACTGAACCAAACTTTATGCATCTGCAAACTAATTTGATACACTAATAGTTCTCCTATGTGTGAGGATACATTAATAGTCAGTCAAGACAAGCCCCACAACTCAAGATTAGAAACTGAAGACTATCTTCTTTTATTTTTTTTACTTTCTTACGTAAGTGATAGATAATGCTATTGTGATACAAAGATGCGGAGAAATTTATTCGTGGATTTATTGACACATAAAAAAGGATATCAGAGATTTCTTCATGTCGAAATAAAACTATCATAGCCATCACAGAAGGCTTATCTTTAAAGTTTGTGAGCTGTGACACAACAACGCTCGTGGTGACTGCCGCCATGTTCGCTTGTCTTATGAGCCATTTAAACAAATATTTTCTCTCTCATAGCAAATCGGCCGATTTGTCTTATCAGCCAACTTATATGGCTAGCCAAATAACCCGTGTATTATTTCCATGAACTTTGTTTTTTATTAAATATCATTTTAATGTCGATATTTAATTTTACGGAATTATTATCTTATCATGCGATCTGTGTGTTTTTAGCAATGTTAGCCTACACGCTACACGGTACACGGTCGGTCACCCTTTGTTTAGTGAGTAGTCGGATTATACGTCCGATTAAACGGGCCAAAAAACAGATTACACGGAATTAAACGGACTACACAGCCAACACGGTTGACTACTGAGTAGCGTTTAAACGCCATGTACTCGGCCTACACGGCCGTGTAGGCGAACAGGGATTTTTAGTAAAAAGTTGTTATCCCGTAGCAACACACGGACATGCTACCTAGTTATATTTATATTTATAATAAATAGATTCATGCTTCCTTCTTGGCTACCCACGCCAGTGCTAATTATTTACACGGCCAGCGGCGGCGGCGCAAGGGCACGCAGCGCAGCAGCACCCACAGCATTAGCAAGGCGGCGGCAGGGCGGCCGCACCGCGGACGTCCAACCGAAGCCGTGCGCTCGCGAGGGAGCGATAAGCGTCTCAACTCTCAACATTGTCCCCCTCCGATGGCGCTACTTTTGGTCGATGGCCGACGACGGGGACGAAGATATGGGAGGCGCGAAGGCTGGGACTGGCTCGGCCCAGATAGCAAAGTGGGCTGCTGCGCCATCAGGCCCTGGAGCTGGGCCCGGTCCATAACAAAAGATAAGCAGGTCGAAAAGGTCATTCCTGGTTTTCTTCTTATTCTTAATAAAATGAAAGATCTAATTAAAACCCACACGCAACAAAATAAAGAAACATTGAAAAACTCTGGGAAAGATATTAATATTATTTATTTATTTATTTAGTGTTTTCTAATCATATATATCTCCAAACGAAAGGTTTTGTTAGTGTGACATTGACGTAGATCTACATCTACTCCTACCCCAAGGGGAAGAGTGGTGAGGATGGACGGCGCGGCCTACGTCGAGCTCACGCTCGTGGACCATATATAGGGCATGTTTGGTTGAAGATCTAGAGAACTTGCTAGGTAAAAGTGTTGCTTGAAAATTGCCTAGAAAGTTGATGTTTTTTTTGCCTAGCCAGGCAAGTCTAAAAGAGATCCATTTCATTAGAACAATGGGCCATCTGCTCTGTTTTCGACTGGTGCTGGCTGGTTCTCTCCCCCTCCCGTCACCAGCCGAGCAAAACACAGCCAATGCCTGAGAATGCTAACAAAGTATACATATTTTTTTTTTTAAAAAAAATACCTATTATGTAAGAACATATATGTTTATAGCACACCTGTCTGATATAGACACCATCCTAGGACATCAACCAAATACATCACAGACAAAGTCATAACTAGGCAAATTTGCTCCAAGGCTTAAACCAAACAAAGCCTGTGCATCACACGTTATTCGACCCAGTGGTATAACCTATATATCCCTATATAAAGGACCGAGACCGATACATTTTTTGTTACTCTAGAGATAAAAAACAATCTATGAATGGATCCCACTATCAACAGCTATCATCAACCTGCATCGCTGCTGCTACAGTTGTGCTGCCACCCAACACCGTCCATTCAGCGAGAAACATAAATGATGGCCGTGGCCTGTTGCTGTGTGGTGTCGCGGTCGCCGGACATGCATGGGCCGATCGGGACCCTGCTGGGAACACCGATGCGCTTGCGCAACTGCCGTGCCGGGCATATGCAAGCATGCATGCATGCATATATCTGGTACGTTCACTCTGTGCGAGGACGCCCGCGGAGCCGAGCTGCCGGCCGGGCGGAAAGCTGCAGGGCTCGATCGTCGTTGGAGCTGGCATGGCGTCATGGGGACCGTCAGAATTATAGATCATATATATATCATGCATGTGTCCCACCAGTGGTTCATTCTTGGCTTCTTCTTGCATCACCGCACAGATGGATCGAGCACGGGTACGTACGTACAAGCAGGGGCCGAGCCACGTAGGGTGTTTTTGGTTGGCGGATGGAGTTTGTCTCGTATATTTAAGTTGAGTGGAACCGTATTTCTAAAAGAGTGTTTAGTAAGGTTGCATGAGTAGATGTAAATAAATTAAGATGATGTTTGATTACATGCATGAGGGGACGCAACCTATCCAAAATGTGAGATTGACCACTCTCGTCCTCTATCCACTCATCTTGGCCAAAACTCATCTTGGGCCGTCGGTGAAGCTCGATTTGGATGTATCCTACCAGCCTATATCCACTCATACAATTACATATGTTTATGTAGGTACGCAGCCAACTAAACAACCTACTTCTTACTCAGGTTTATATGGTTCTGTTTATAAAGGATGGGTAGAACGGATCAACCAAACACAGCCAGCGGTTCTGCATGCAACCCCAACGCCAGCCCGACGAGGAGAAAAGGAAAAAAAACTCTCTTTAGAGCAACTCCAGCCCAACATATAAATTGGACCCCTAGTTTTTCCATTTGCATGCTGGCCTATAAAAATAGGGATCCAAATTTGCTTCCAACTCCAGCCCAAGACCCTATTGCTGAGGAGGGATAGGGACCTTCTGTTCCTAGGGGCCTGAAACTATATTTTGGGAGTCCTCCTAAAATGGGAGTCTAAATAGGAGGCCCACTGGAGTTGTTTTTTTTTACTTAAGCTTCTAAAAATTAGAATAGGGACCTGTTTAGGAGGTCCACCAGAGTTGCTCTTGGTCTTTTACGATACACTGTTCTGGGAGCATGCACTGCTATTGCTTTTATAGTACTTCTCATCATCTAAGCCCTTGTTTAGTTTGCTTACAAATTGCAAGTTTTTCCACTCTCTCTCCATCACATCAATTTGTACCCGCATGTATGGAGCATTAAATATAAGTAAAAAAATAACTAATTACACAGTTTGGTTGTAAATTACGAGATGAATCTTTTAAGTCTAGTTAATCCACGATTGGACAATATTTGTTAAATACAAACAAAAGTGCTACAGGAGTTCAGATTCTAACATTTGCAACTTTTTCACGAACTGAACAAGGTCTATAGTAGGTTTGCGCCTAGCTAGCACCTTCAATTCTTCCGTCAATTCGATTCTAGATCCGGGTGGCAGGCTGCCCCTGAGCCCCTGCGGACGAGACGTGGAGAGAACGAAAGGAGAGACTTGATGACCTGCGCTCGGCGTTTAATATTTTTCTAGTCGAGCACGAGGATGGCGCGTTCAGATTATAGTATTCGAGAATTCATTAACAACAAACAAGGGCTGGCACCTCCGATCCCCCCACATCCATCCGTCCGTCCATCACCTTCGTTCCATCCATCCGTCTTGTTCTCCCCGTACATCGATGGACGCCGCGACGGACACGGCCATCGCAAGAGAGCGAGCGAGAGCCGCCGCTAGCTGCTGAGAGCTAGTGGGAATCGAGAACCGGACAAATTATATATGTGCCGTGTCGTGTCGTGCCGGCCGGGCGGCACGAATGGGCGTGCATGTACATAGGAACGCTTGCACGCTAGCTGATGCACCTCTTAATTAGCGCCATGGATGTATCACACAACGCCGCAATCACCCAACGAGGAGCTATGCGGCGGCGGCGGCGGCGGCGACGGCGAAGTGTAGGGAGAAGAGGAGATCAGCAACTAACAGCCAACCCAGTAGCTAGATCGATGATCGCGATGTTCAGGGTAACTACTAGCTATACCTCGATCTCTTATCACCGTACGTCTTTCGTTCGTGTATGATGATGAGCCGATCATCTTCTTCTTCTCCAGCTAACGTGAAGATCACGCTGTCGTTGTACACTGGAATAGGACCGTGTGTGTGTCCCCGCTCCGGTCCATGACGACTGGACCGATACGATTGACGTCCCGGCCAGGGTACATCATATACATAATTACGTACATAGTCTCTCTCCCGTCACTATCGATTTCTCGATCGATCGTCGACGGACAGCTATAGTTTTAATTGTTCGGTTCTACTGTCTGACTCTCACACAACCGTCTTTTTTCTCAAAAATTATTACGAAACCGACAGAGCGATGGACACGCCTCCTCTGCTTGCATTGCATTGCTAACTACTAGTATACTCTTGCATTGCATTGCTACCTACTACAGAATATACTACACCGGTACATACACACACAGGCCTAAAATTTAACTTACGGTGATATCTACTGTAGTGATAATGTGCTGAGACGTAGCCACGTGCGTGCAGACCGGAGACCGGCCATTGTGCCCACTGACAAGCCACCGCGCCCCACAGAGGAGACACACATATGGCCGTGGGCTCGCCGGCGACCGGCCATTGTGTGCCCACTGCACTGAACTAGCGCGCTCATTTCGTCGTCGCTGCCGAAGATCGGGCTCCGATTGCCCACGCACACGGCCGGCGCGTACCGTAGTTGGAGTACATGACCATGCGGCGGCGGCGAACGCGGCAGGTTTTCGATCTCTACTACTAGTACTCGCTCACGATCGAGGACGATCGATCGTGTTCGTGCGTGTCCTGAATAAAAAGAATAAGGGCACAACCACGGCCAGATCCTGCTGTCAGCTTCGAATTGATCGAGAGCTGCCATGCCTGTACTACTACTAGTACTAGCTACGTACGTGCAGCGTCGTGCAGGCTCGCGAGATCTCAGTTCGTTTGTTCACACCGTCACTGGTGTCAGGTGTGTGCCCAAGCTCAAGGGCCAGGTGAACATTTATTTGAGTGGAGGATTTTTTTTTTCTTTGTGAGAATATATATATAGTTTTAGCCTGAAACCCGATCTCGTGTAGCACCAATAATTAATTCCCAAATGTATAATCGGCACAGGTGATGGGTCCATCGTCGCTATCGTGTATCGTGGAGAGCGAGAGCTCATATATAAACAGAACTGAGTAGCTAGTAAACTGACGACCGCATCAAACACGCTCCGATTGATCGATCGATCCGTCAATCAATAGTTAAATGTAACGTCATCTACGAATAATAGGTAGAAATAAAGGGACCAACAACCAGTAGGCCATGACGGCCGGTAGGCTATATATCTAGTTTTCTGGAGTTTTAGTATATACTTGTTCTTCAGGTTCAGTTCAGGGGGTGGGGGGGGGGCGCCTTGCTTTGAGTTTCTATCGTGTGTGATCGTGTGAAGACGGGCGCACGAGGATCGTGTCCTGATTCCTGAATAAACAACAACCGCTACCAGCTTGCAATTTTTAACTTGTTCCAGTGCAAAGAGCTATAGCTGGCGGCTGCATATATCTAGACTCTGGAGAGCGACGGATTCAGCGTGCAGGCACGACACACGCGCCGCGCATTATATTGAACGCGTAACGTTTACTTCACACTCACAGGTGTACCGATCATGTACTGATATATGGAGTGATCGATGGTAGGTTAATTATAAAATGGGAAATATAATCCCCATAGGTCGTAAGATGAGATCGGTCGTCGTCGCCCAGCGGCCGGCGATCTCAGACGAGAGCGATCTCAGTTTTGTTTGCCAAACTGTCCATGTCACTGCTGCACTCACAGCCATAGGAAATAGTCTAATTAAGACCTCCTTTGGAAAGTACTGTAGCGTCTTTTTAAATTTCCCTTCAGAATATTTTGTTTGTTTTTTCTGTAAAAATATCTTGAGTCGTATATAATTCTTGCACGATTGACGTAAAATAATTCCTACGTTTTTAAGGAGTCCTGACTCCTGAGCGTGTAGGCAAGCTAGCCGTGTACCGATTTCGAGAAAATGGCAGAACTGGCAACAGGTGAATGATTGAGAGGCCACCTGCTCCTTTTTCTGTTATATATACTTTCACCCTAAACAATGCCTCATTTCTTTCGTTCTTCGATGACATGTATAACAGGTTTATACAAATAGTACTCACGCCGTTTTTAATTTTAAGTTGTTTTAGTTTTTAAAATGTTATCAGTATTAGTACTGTTTTAGTTTTAAAATATAATTAATATTAGTAGTACAAATTCGATTTCTAGCAACGGGTTTACTAAAGAGACGGTTGAAAATAGATGCACGGCTAATAGTGGCTTTCAAAATAAGCTGTTTCTAAAATTGCTTTTGTTGGTACGTAATCTCGTATTTTTCTTCTGCTTATATCAGTATAAACACACCTATTGGGGGTACTTAGCTCAAAATTTTGTTCCAAGTCAAACGTGGATAATTTGCCATGTTTCGGAAAAATGTATCAGCATCTACAATATCAAATAAATGTGTTATCAAAATAAAACTAGTCATTTGGAAAAAAAAGACGGGAAGCATTATATATTTTTTTAATTAAAAAATGCCACATTGTGCTCCTGGAGATACGATAATGATACTTGTGAATTCGTAGAAAAAAAAACAATAACTAAAGCCTACTTATAACAAAATATTCTTACGGACTACCTAGCTAGTCCATATACATTGTTGTTGCTCTAAAGTTGACCTTTAGACCCGTTGCAACAGTGAAGTTTAAAAGCAGGATAATCTTGCAAGATTATGAGAGTATCATCTGCATATTGCACTACTGGAAAAATCTTGAGTAGCTTGAAGTGGAATTGGGAAGCTCTGCAGATCCATGTTTTTTGCTTTGTTGATGAGTATTTGTAGGTAATTTGCAACAAGAACAAAGAGCAAGGAGAAAAGTGGATCGCCTTGTCTCATTCCTCTTCTGCAACACACTGTTTTCCCAAGAATTCCATTAAGCAAAACTTGTGGAGGTTCCAAAGGAACGAATATTTTGTACCCCTGAAATTCATTTGTGCCCAAAATCTTGTGCTTCCAAGATGATAGCTATTGCGTGATGCTCAATCTTGTCAAAAGATTTCTCAAAATCAAGCTTTAGAATCACAATTTCTTTGTTAGAGTGGTGGCAGATATGGAGATATTCAAAGGCCCAAGCTAGACAGTCCTAAATTGTTCTTAACATAATGAACTCATACCGGTTAGAATGCACTCGAATGGTTGGTTGCTGCAATCTTTTGGCAAGCAACTTTAATGAGGAATTTAAAAAGAAAATAGGTCTGAAATCAGCAGCATATTTTGGTTGTTCCACTTTTGGAATCAAGGTAATGCATGCAGCATATTTATTTTGGTTGTTCTACTTTTGGAATAAAAACGCATTAGCGTCTACAATATCAAATAAATATCTTATCAAACAAATCTGGCCATTTTTGAAAAAAAGAGGGGAAGTATTATATATTTTCATTAAAAAATGCCACACTGTGCTCCTGGAGATACGATACTGATACCTAGCCACCTAGGTATTTGGTAGGAGTAGCTGGTCACCTGTACAGTACGGGTCCAACTCGATAGGACAGTCCAGTATCCCAGTTCCAGCCTCCCAGCTGCCCATTTATGTCTCCCCCTCCTCCTCCTCCTCCTCCTCTCCTCCATCATTTGATCGAGGCTTCTAGTAGAGTGCAGCGCCACAGAGCGAGCTTGCGAGAGGGAGACATCGATTGATTTCTTACTGGAGCTAGCTAGCTAGCTAGACGATGGCGATGAGCGGCGGAGGAGACGAGAGGCTGACGGAGGCGCTGCTGGCCGCCGGCAACGGGAGCTTGAGCAAGGGCGAGGAGGACCTAGAGGAGATCCGGAGCGTGGGTTCGTTCCTGCGTCACGCGGCGGCGGAGAACCGGAGGCTCTGGTACCTGGCGGGCCCCGCCATCTTCACGTCCATCGCGCAGTACTCTCTCGGCGCCATCACCCTCGTCTTCGCCGGCCACCTCACCACGCTCGAGCTCGACGCCTTCTCCACCGAGAACAACGTCATCGCCGGCCTCGCCCTCGGCATCACGGTCTGTATACTGCTTACTCTCCTACCCCTTGCCTGCACCTGCAGATTCTCGCTCAATCCAACCATCCATCCAGTTCTAATCTGACTGACCAAAAGTCAAAACAAGACACTCCCTGCTTCCACGCCAGATTTGAGAAACTTCGATCAACGGTCACCCTACCTATGGGCGTCCAGCACGATCGCCGGCATGCCTCATCAATGCCAATCACATGCCGTAAAAAATAAGAATCCTCCTATCTGTGAAGTCAACGAAACAAGATCACTGCTAAACCTAGAGCAGGCCAGGCACACAACTACACAATGATATAAAAAAAAAAAAAAACTCTGTTCAAACAAATTTGCAAAGTTGAAAATTTCTTCTATGCAAAATTCCTGAAGAGCATGCATGGCTGCGCTTGTTGTACTTGTTGGTGACACAGCTGGGGATGGGGAGCGCGCTGGAGACGCTATGCGGTCAGGCGTACGGCGCGAAGCAGCTGCACATGCTGGGCGTGTACCTGCAGCGGTCGTGGATCATCCTGAACGCCATGGCCGTGCTGATGCTGCCGCTCTACCTCTTCGCCACCCCGATCCTGCGCCTCTTCCACCAGGACGCCGAGATCGCGGAGCTCGCCGGCCGCCTCGCGCTCTACATGATCCCGCAGCTCTTCGCCTACGCCTTCAACTTCCCCATCCAGAAGTTCCTGCAGGCGCAGAGCAAGGTGATGGCCATGGCCGTCGTGTCGGCGGCCGTGCTGGTGTTCCACGTCGCGCTCAGCTGGCTCCTCGTCGGTCCCATGCGGATGGGGCTCGTCGGCCTCGCCGCCGCGCTCAACGCGTCCTGGTGGCTCGTCGTGCTAGGCCAGCTCGCGTACATCCTCATGGGATACTGCCCCGGCGCCTGGAACGGCTTCGACTGGCTCGCCTTCTCCGGCCTCCTCAGCTTCGCCCGCCTCTCCCTCGGCTCCGCCGTCATGCTCTGGTGCGTGCGTCTCGTACTACTGGATTGTCCTGGCGTTTCTTTTCTTTTCTCTTTTTTTTTTTTTAAGAAAACGACGATCTTGCTTCGAGCCTTTGACTGCTGACACGCACGTTCCTTCTGATGCATATATGTAGCCTGGAGTTCTGGTTCTACATGTTCTTGATCGTCATCGTCGGCAACCTCGAGAACGCTCAGGTCGCCGTTGCCGCCGTCTCCATCTGGTGAGTAGTCACGTGTTTCATTCAGATGAAATGGTTGCTCTGCTGCAGTTCTAACGCCTGACGTGTTGCTTCTGCCCTGCATACGAATCACAGCACCAACCTGTTCGGGTGGCAGATCATGGTGTTCTTCGGGTTCAACGCGGCCATCAGGTAATAAATAATCATCGATCGCATTGCCATCGACGTACTTAAGCACGAACGAACGCCCATGAATCCACCGATCGATCTCACACATTCTCATGACGTACGTGTGCAAAAACTCCCGCAGCGTGCGGGTGTCGAACGAGCTGGGCGCCGGGCGGCCCCGCGCGGCCAAGTTCGCGATCCTGGTGGTGCTCATGTCGTCGGTGGCCATCGGGCTGGGCTTCTTCATCCTCGTGCTGGCCTGCCGCGACGTCTACGGCGCGCCGTTCACGGACAGCCCCGAGGTGGTGCGCGCCGTGGCCAGCCTCGGCGTCGTGTTCGCCTTCTCGCTGCTGCTCAACAGCGTGCAGCCGGTGCTGTCGGGCGTCGCCGTCGGCGCCGGCTGGCAGTGGCTGGTGGCGTACATCAACCTCGGCTGCTACTACCTCATCGGCATCCCCGTCGGGTACGCCATCGCCTTCCCGCTGGGCCGCGGGGTGCAGGGGATGTGGGGCGGCATGCTCACCGGCGTCGGCCTGCAGACGCTCATCCTGGTGGCGATCACGCTGCGCACCAACTGGGACAAGGAGGCGAGCCAGGCGCATTCCAGGATACAGAAATGGGGCGGGGCGGGGGCGGCGGATGACAAGGTTTCTGATGACTGACTGGAACACGCGCGCCACGTGCGTGTACAGTACAGCAAGCACATCAGTCACAGATCGATGTCATGTGGTTCAGTAAGCCTGAATGCTTTGATTTTTGCGTGCTTGAGAGTTGGGGCACATGCTTGGATGATTGTATTATGATTGTATTTGTATATCTCGTGCAGTGCATTGTGCAAGCAGGTGGTGTTTGTGTGTGATTGGAGGTGATCTTGGACACTCCAACATCTTTCATATTATTTCTAGTATCAAGCTAGCCCGTATAATTTGCAGAGTAGATACACTGCACTATATTTTTGCAAAAATACTGCTTTGTTTTTAATAAAAGCTCAGTAGGGGGTAACCCCTCATGTTTCTTCAAAAAAAAATGTTTACTCTGCTCCTCTTTATTTTGTTTCTAACCTTTCAGCCCCACTCAAAGTCAAAATTGTGGTCTAGAGCATTGGACTTAGGTGGAACCGGGTGGACATCATTGATTTCAAGATGTGTTATGTAACTATGTAAGGATGCAGCATATTTGTAGGTGTTCCTCTTTTTTTCTCTACAACTTTCATAAAAATTCATCTTCGACCGAGTTCATATTGATTTTTTAAGATGAACTGATAGAAAAAAAAAAAAATGAAATTTCGCCATTCAACCACGTTAAGTACTTCCAGCCGGTTCAAAGTTTTGCAATTTTTCGGTTTGGACAGACATTTAAAAAATAAATATTAAAAAATCGACACCTGACTGTTTATTGGCCTGCCCAAACTGAAGGGAAGCGCGGGCCGCTGCTTCAGGGAAAATGAAGATAAAAAGGGCCAAGCCCAGGAAGCAAATGATCTCGGGCCAGAGACAAAGTTTGTTCAGGGAAACGAAAAGAAAAGGAAACTTTATATTTTCTGAAACTTAAAAAAAAAAAACAAAACGGTTCTTAGTTACCAAGAAAAAAAACATGAAACTATTTCTAAGCATAGGAAGGTTAAATGTGTCATGATGCACCATACAAATTTATAAAGTTTTTTTTTTTTTTGCGGCGAAAGAAGAATTATATTAGATAATAGTTGGGTACATCAACACATTACAATTCCTCCGGACTACACAAATATCCAGAAATTCATCTAAATTATACCCACACTGTGAATAGCTCCAGATCTCAAAACCAAACCTGTTTAACGCTTTATATGGATGACTGCACAGGCAAATACTCGGCAACAATTGTTTTCGGCCAGACAGTAGATGCCCAACGGACGGCCAACATTCCTGCAGGCGGAGTTGAGAAACTTCTTCTTCTTCCTTGTGTCTTCCTTTTTTCTACTTTCTGCCACCGAAGAACGAGGAAGACGATCTAAAAATTATTCTCCCCGGTCCTTCATCGTGGCCGATCCAACCACAACAAAAACGAAGAAGGGACCGGAGAAAATTATTCCATGGCGGCGGCATCATCTCCGCCTTGATGCCGTCGTTTGGAAACACAAGTCTCCATGTCGTCATGTCGATGATGATGCTGATGCCGTAGATGCCGCCTTCATCTTCAACATGTCCGCCATAGAGAAAACTATTCCACCCCACACCCTCGCAGTTGCCGAAGAAGAGCAGGAGGAAAAGATAAATCTCCAATACTAAGAAACTTAGCATGGAGAAACCCTAACCTAAAGACTCAATCTAATAGAAAAAAATTACTAGAAAACAATGGATCCCCGCTCTCTCCGACCTCCGGCGATATGCCGGGGAAGGAGGGAGGGGGACCAGCGGTGGAGACACCGAACGGCGGCGGCGACGGCGGGAGTCACAGGCGAGACACCCTAAGTTATGCTTCATTCATTTGGCTTTAGAAGTTTTCTTTTAGCGCTTTACCAAAGGTTGGCATTTAGAACATATTTTATATTGCCAATTAAAAATCAAGATCCATAGTGTTTACAGTGTAAGAAATAATATGACTAAATTCTTCTTCAAATGTAATTCCACGATATGGAAAATTAGATGTAATTTCTGAACAGAGTATACTAGTATATATCAGTGTGATGGTGCCATCTTCTAGCAGCCGTACACGAGAGCGTCTCCATCAGTTCCCCTTTTCTACCGCCAACATATAAAAACTACATCCTTATTAAGGATTGATGTAAGGTAATGTATCAAGTGTAAATCAACTTCTTCGTGAAAATCTGTTGGATTTATTATGGGCTTGGCCCATTTTAGATTTAATAAATCAATTAACTCTATGATGTGTAATTATGGAAAATATTATTTGTACCGGATTGAAGTCCAAGGGGGACGTTGCCTTAACTTATATGGTGAAAATTATTTCACTTAATTTGAGAAGCCAAGGAACGGACCAAGGTGTGCCACACGCCCAAGCCGCCGCGCCCGCCCGGCCGGGCCGGGGCGTGGGCGTGGCGGGTGGCGAGGCGCCTTGGCCGCGCTAAATTTTTAGCATTCACTAACCGCGGGAGTTTCGCTCGTCTCTTGAGTTGCCACCGTGTCTCTTGCTCTTCACCTCCCCTCTCCACCGGGGAGGCGCCATCACAAGTATAAAAGGGAGACGCTCCCTCCTCTTCGGGACTTGACGCCGGACACACAATCCGGTTGCAACCAGAGGTATTCCCATCTCGTGACTCTGCAAGCACGGAGAAGCGAGAGGGCAGGTGCCTCCGAAGCCCTTTGCCGTTCGAGACCTTGCACCTTGGGATCGGCAATTAGGTTTTTGGGGGAGCGTTTACGCGCCCGAATCATCACCGGTGTTCGTCTTCTTCTTCACGGGAGGGGCCGCGGCCGCCGTTCGTCGTCTTCCTCGGCGCCGTCGACATCTTCCTCACGTCTTCTTCCTGGTGGAGAGATCGTCTTCATCCTCTTCATCATGACGAAGGAGAGTGGGCAGGGGTTTGGGATCGGGATCGAGTTCCTACACGGGAGGGTATGAACTGCTCATCTTCTCTCTGTTTTTTCGTCTTCCGGATCATGACCGCATTGCGGTAGTGTTCTCGTGTTGTTGCGTATCTTTGTTATGAGTTTGTTTCGTATGCTCTGTCGGATCGTTTCATAATATATCCTGTGTTAGTTTCAGTTTTAAGATATATACCATGTTTGTTTGTTGCTTGCAGCTCGATCATACGTTTCATATACTACTATGTTCATGTTCCATAGTTACGCCTCGTCGTTTCATGTGTAGTTACGTGTTAATCATCCTTGTGAGATATATGACATGCTTTATTGTTATATTATATGAATCATGTGTTCATGAGTTTAATATTCAGTTTAATATTCATATGCTTCACATGTTACTCGATATCATGTTCCATTTAATTATGGATGTCGTTGATATCATATTTTCTATTATCAATAAACTTTTATATGTCATCGTCATAATGTTAATTTCTGGAATTAAAATAACATGGAAATTGCCTAATTATCTAACAATCCAAAAACCTAATTATAGGCTATTTTACGTCGGAGGTTTTGTCTTTGTGTTAAAGCCCCGATCCTTTTGATGGTAAAAACTTCTTGATTTGGAGAGCTAAGATCGAATTGTGGCTCATCACTTGCTATGTCTTGTTATCATGTTTGCTGAGGGCAAGCCTGCTAACTTGTCTCCCGAGGATGAGGCTAAGTTTCGGGCTGATGACAACCTCTTTCGAGGTGCGGTGATCGCTGCACTTGATGCAAAATTCCGAAAAAAGCTATATCATCCTTCCCTCAGGGAAAGAGTTGTGGGATGCACTTGTTGGAAAGTTTGGAGTTCTTGCGATGTTTGGTAGCGAGCTGTATCTCATGGAGCAGTTGTATGACTACAAGATGGTTGAGAACCGATCAGTAGTGGAACAAGCTCATGAGTTTCGGGGCACTAGCTAAGGAACTTGAGCTTTTCCCTTGTCCTTTGCACGACAAGTTTGTGGTCGGGCGGTATTATCGCCAAGTTACCACCTTCTTGGAAGGACTTTGCCACCTCACTCAAACATAAGAGACAAGAGTTCAATGTGGAAGAGCTCATTGGTACTCTTGATGTTGAGGAGAGGGCTAGAGCAAAGGACAATGGAAAGGGTGTTGAGACCTCTACTTGCAAATGTGGTGCAAAAGAGGAACTCCAAATTCCATAAGTTCAACAAGAAGAAAAACCAAAACAAGCAAGAGAACACAACCAAACCCACTCAAACAAAGACAGGTTTAAGAAGAAGAGTAACAACAAGAAAGATGGAGGATGCTTTGTGCGTGGAAGTGATCGAGCATTGGGCAAGAGAGTGCCCCGATCGCAAGTTCACACCGGACAAAGAAATCAGCAAATGTTGTAACCACGACAATGGAGATGGAACATCCGGGTATGGTAATTCTTTACCATTTGTTCTCTCTATTTGTAATTCACCCGAGTGGTGGATGGACAAAGTGGTGCAAATATACATGTGTGTGCTGATGTTTCTTTGTTTTCTTCCTACCAGTCGGGAGGTCCGGCGCCTTGTTGATGGGCAATGGGTCGCGTGCTCATGTTCTTGGTGTTGGTACGGTCATTCCGAAGTTTACTTCGGGGAAGGCGGTGCCATTGAAGAGCGTGCAGCATGTGCCCTCCATCAAGAAAAAAATCTTGTTAGTGCATCTATGTTGTGTCGTGATGGCTACAAGGTTGTTCTTGAGTCCAATAAATGTGTTGTGTCGAGACATGGTTCTTTTGTTGGTAAAGGATATGATTGCGGAGGTCTGTTCCGCTTATCTTTGCATGATGTGTGTAATAAGATGGTGAATTCTGTTGATATTTCGATGAGTCGGATTTATGGCATTCACACTTTTGTCATGCAAGTTTTGGCTGTCTTATGCGGTTAGCAAATCTGAATTTAATTCCTAAATTTAACTTGGTCAAAAAGTCTAAGTGTCATGTGTGTGTTGAATTAAAACAACCTCGCAAGCCTCACAAGGTCTCTTTGAGGCGAGGAATTTGGCACCTCTAGAACTTATTCATTCCGATTTGTGCGAGATGAACGGAATTTTGACCAAAGGCGCTAAAAGATACTTTCTCACTTTTATAGATGACTCCACTAGGTTTTGCTATGTGTATCTCTTAAAAACAAAAAGATGAAGCGTTCAATTATTTTAAGGCCTATAAAGCTGAAGTTGAGAACCAACTTGAGAGGAAAATAAAACGGTTCTGGCCGATCGAGGTGGAGAATATTTCTCGAATGTTTTCGATGAGTTCTGCGTGGAACATGGCATTGTTCATGAGAGGACACCGCCATTCTCACCACAATCCAATGGGATTGCTTGAAAGGAAAAACCGCACTTTAACCGACTTGGTGAATACCATGTTGAGTACAGCGGGATTATCCAAGGAATGGTGGGGTGAGGCGATAATGACAGCGTGTCATGTCCCCGAACAGAGTTCCCACAAAGGACAAAGAGATTACACCATTTGAGGAATGGGAAAAAGAGAAGATTAAACCTCTCATATTTGCGCACATGGGGTTGTTTGGCTAAGGTGAATGTGCCAATCAATAAAAAAGCGTAAACTTGGGCCTAAAACTGTTGATTGTGTTTTCCTTGGTTATTCTTTTCACAAAGACTTGGATATAGGTTCTTAATTATAAAATCCGATGTGCCTGATATGTATGTTGATACTATCATGGAATCTAGAGATGCTACATTTTTTGAGAATGAGTTTTCCATGAAGAATACACCTAGTGAAACAAGTCATGAGACTATAATTCCCCATGAGCAAGAACTGTCTAATTCTTTAGATCATGCTTTGAGGATTCCCATGTGCACATCCCTCGAGGTGGATGACACTATAGTCACTCGAAAGAGTAAGAGAGATGAGGGGTTGCAAAATCCTTTGGTGATGACTTTATAGTGTACCTTGTGGAAGACACACCAACCACTATTAGTGAGGCATATTCCTCTCCCGATGCTTTGACTTATGGAAGGAAGCAAGAAGGGAGTGAGATGGATTCTATTATGTCAAACAAAACGTGGGAGGTCGTTGATCGGCCTTATGGTTGTCAACCTATAGGTTGTAAATGGATATTCAAGAAAAAGCTTAGGCCTGATGGTACAATTGAGAGGTACAAGGCAAGGCTTGTGGCCAAAGGATACACCCAAAAAGAGGGGGAAGATTTCTTTGATACCTATTCACCAGTGGCTCGATTGACTACAATTCGCACACTTATAGCCGTGGCAGCCTCATATGGTCTTATCATTCATCAGATGGATGTTAAGACAGCTTTCCTAAACGAAGAGTTGGATGAGGAGATCTATATGGATCGGCCGAGAGGGGTTCATTGCGAATGGTCAAGAGAACAAGGTGTGCAGGTTGATTAAATCGTTGTATGGCCTAAAACAAGCACCTAAGCAATGGCATGAAAAGTTTGATAATACACTCAAAGCCGCTGGCTTTGCTGTGAATGAATCTGACACATGTGTGTATTATCGGCATGGTGGGGGTGAGACTGTAATGTTGTGCCTTTATGTTGATGACATATTGATCTTTGGATCAAACCTCAATGTGGTTGAGGAAGTGAAGAAATTCATGTCAAATAATTTTGAGATGAAAGATTTGGGAGAAGCTGATGTTATTCTTAATATCAAGCTTATACGAGAAGGTAATGGTGGGGTAACTTTGTTGCAATCCCACTATGTGGAAAATGTTCTAAGTCGCTTTGGGTTTAGTGACTGTGATCCTGCTCCTACGCCTTATGACTCAAGTGTGCTATTGAGGAAAAATCAGAAAAATAGCAAGGGATCAATTGACATACTCCCAAATCATTGGCTCGCTCATGTACCTTGCGAGTGCTACGAGGCCCGATATCTCATATGTTTGTTGTGTGCAAATTGAGTCGTTTTGTTTCAAATCCAGCGATGATCATTGGCGTGCTCTTGAGAGAGTGATGCGCTATTTGAAAGGTACAATGACCTATGGTATTCATTACCGGGGATACCCAAAAGTGCTAGAAGGCTATTGTGATGCCAACCGGATCTCGATGCGGATGAGCTGTATGCCACGAGCGGATATGTGTTCTTGCTTGGAGGTGGCGCTGTCTCACGGAAGTCTTGCAAGCGGACTATCTTAACGAAGTCTACAATGGAAGCGAAACTCACCGCATTAGACAACTGCCGGGGCCGAGGCCGAGTGGCTTCGTGATCTTCTAATGGATTTGCCGGTTGTTGAGAAACCGATACCGGCTATATCCATGAACTGTGATAACCAAACTGTGATCATTAAGGTTAACAGTTCAAGGGACAACATGAAGTCAACTAGGCATGTCAAGAGAAGATTAAAATCAGTCAGAAAACTGAGAAACTCCGGAGTTATTGCATTGGATTATGTCCATACATCTAGCAATCTGGCAGATCAGTTTACAAAGGGCCTGTCACGTAATGTGATAGAGAGTGCATCGAGAGAGATGGGTATGAGACCCGTATAAAATCTGCTACGGTGGTAACTTTGTTCTATGTGATCGGAGATCCCGTGAAGTAGAATGGTGAAACAAGGCTGGTAGTAGATTGAGAGGAAAGATCCCTTTCTTTGACTCATCTCTCGATACACATCTTTCCTATCTGTAAAGCAGGTTGGTATTTACCTTAATGTACTCCAAGAGTCTTATGAAGATGAGATGTTGTCCTACGTAAACATCTCTTGAGGAGTACACCTATATGAGTCGACTGCTGGTCACGATCTATGGGGTTTGGGTAATCCCTAAATACTCATGAAAGGCACGTAGTGTGACTTATATGCTTCAAACAATGGGGATGCCTTTTGCGGCCTAGTACCAAAGAAAGGACTTGAGTGAATCTCATCTCGCACAAAACTGTCAATTCAAGGCTTAGTCCATTGTTCGGTTGTGAGTGAGTGAAACTCTTGCTCTAGGTGGATGTTCAACTTAACAGTCTCCATCGAAACACCGGTATATCAAAGAATTGTGATTACGATGCTTCATCATTACAAACCCTAGAGTTTGGTGGGGATTGTTGGATTTATTATGGGCTTGGCCCATTTTAGATTTAATAAATCAATTAACTCTATGGTGTGTAATTATGGAAAATATTATTTGTACCAGATTGGAAGTCCAAGGGACGTTGCCTTAACTTATATGGTGGAAATTATTTCACTTAATTTGAGAAGCCAAGGAACGGACCAAGGTGTGCCACACGCTGCCACGCCCCACGCCCGGGCCGGGCCGGGGCGTGGGCGTGGGCGTGGCGTGGCGGGCGGGCAGGCGTGCGGCAGGCGGCGAAGCGAAGCGAAGCGAAGCGGGCGGGCGCATTCACTAACCGCGGGAGTTTCGCTCGTCTCTTGAGTTGCCACCGTGTCTCTTGCTCTTCACCTCCCCTCTCCACCGGGGGGCGCCATCACAAGTATAAAGGGAGACGCTCCCTCCTCTTCGGGACTTGACGCTCGGACACACAATCCAGGTTGCAACCGAGGTATTCCCATCTCGTGACTCTGCGCGCACGGAGAAGCGAGAGGGCAGGTGCCTCCGAAGCCCTTGCCGTTCGAGACCTTGCACGGGGGATCGGCAATTAGGTTTTTGGGGAGCGTTTACGCGACTGCCCGAATCATCACCGGTGTTCGTCTTCTTCTTCACGGGAGGGCTTGCACCGCCGTTCGTCGTCTTCCTCGAGCGCCGTCGACATCTTCCTCACGTCTTCTTCCTGGTGGAGAGATCGTCTTCATCCTCTTCATCATGACGAAGGAGAGTGGACAGGGTTCGGGATCGGGATCGAGTTCCTACACGGGAGGGTATGAACCGCTTCATCTTCTCTCTGTTTTTCGTCTTCCGGATCATGACCCCATTGCGGTAGTGTTCTCGTGTTGTTGCGTATCTTTGTTATGAGTTTGTTTAGGTATGCTCTGTCGGATCGTTTCATGATATATCCTGTGTTAGTTTCAGTTTTAAGATATATACCATGTTTGTTTGTTGCTGCAGCTCGATCATACGTTTCATATACTCTTTGTGTTCATGTTCCAATGTTTTCCTCGCCTCGTCGTTTCATGTGTAGTTCTGTGTTAATCATTCTTGTGAGATATATGACATGCTTTATTGTTATATTATATGAATCATGTGTTCATGAGTTTAATATTCAGTTTAATATTCATATGCTTCACATGTTACTCGATATCATGTTCCATTTAATTATGGATGTCGTTGATATCATGTTTTCTATTATCAATAAACTTTTATATGTCATCGTCATAATGTTAATTTCTGGAATTAAAATGACATGGAAATTGCCTAATTATCTAACAAAATCCGTGCAAACCACGATAAAAAAAGATCATCTAAATTCACTAAACAATTCACACTTATCCAATCTCGACTTTGTTTGAAATTTGTTATTTTTATATCTCACAAACGAAGTCAAGTTTGGACTAGATATTTTACAAGGTTGTGTATCATCATATCATCTACATGTGTGATTTTTTTTATGAATTTAGATGATTTTTTCATCGTGTTTGCATATGTTTTCACGTGCGGTTGTAATAGTGCTGTTGCTAGAACTATCTTAATAAAAAAAATAATATTGGTGGTCACTGATACTGCTCGTTGAGAATAAATGACCAGAGATGCTCTAGCGAACTGCGAGTTAGTTCGGCTGTCCAGAACAATTTTTCCCGGATGGAGCACGTGTGGTGTGGACGTGCAAACAAGGCATATAAATATCTCAGTGCTACAAACTATATTACTAAAACATTCACCTCTGTACATATTTACATCCGCGTCGTGTGTGTGACAACATGAGCCACGCACTGTATCTGTAGTAGTTTAGTTCTGTACACGCGTGCCCAAAAAAAAGAAAGAACAAAAAAATCAAGGTATGCAAGAAAGAACCACCAACCAAAGGTGTCCTGCTACTAGCCTACTCTGCTCCGGCTCCCGGGACACGCGTGTGTGCACGCGCATGGTGGACAAGGTCGCCGGAAGACAAGACACCCTAACGAAAGCGAAACGCGCGCACAGCGAGCGAGCGAGCGGCCTAGACCGCGCGGCGACACAGCGGGCACGACGCGTGCCGGAGCAGCCAGACGTCGATGCACGGCAGGTGGAACGTGTGCCCGCACTCCGGCAGGCTCCGCGCCGTCTCGCCGGCCTCGAAGTCCTGAAGGCAGACGGAGCAGCCGATGGGCTCCCCGGAGGCGTCGGCGACGGTGTGTTCGGTGAAGGCCGTGACGGGGAGCGCCGCGATGGCGGCGGCCGGCATGCCCTTGGCGGCGGCGCCCGTCTCGAACATGTCCGCCAGTGTCGGCGCCAGCATGTCCCCCGAGTCCGCGGCGTTCATCTGCGCGGCCGATCGAGAGCACGTTAGATTGGCTGGAGACCTGAGAGCTTCGTCGATCGAGAATTCGAGATGATGACACTGGACTGTGCACGGATCACTTGTGCTTACCTGGCTGTCGACGGCGCTCTGCACGGCGGGGTCCACCTTCTCGCGCACCAGGCGGCCGGTCACCAGGCTCCAAAGCACGTCAAGCTGAAACATTTTGACAGAATTGATTTTAATCTGCTGTTGTTACTAGTTTGTTTTGTTGGTGAGTAAAAAAATCGAGATTGGATTGGATATGAAACGCCCATGATTGGGATTGTGCATATCAGCATATGCAGTGCGTCCCTACTGATTAGTGCGTTGGGTGTGTGAGTGCAATTACGTACGTACCACGTACAGGACGCTCCAGATCCCGGACTCGTCGGAGCGCCAGATGGCGACGGAGGCGTCGACGACCTCCATGGACACGACGGCGCCGGAGATGGCGCCGACGCCGGCGCCGCGCACCAGGCCGCTCTCCGTGGCGAGCCCGATCAGCGCGCCCGTGACGGCCCCGAGAACCATGCCCACTGCAGCAAATTGCCAAGGATCAGTGAGCACATGAATCGAACCGAACCGATCGATCAAAGACAACAGAGGCAAGTCGAAGAAAATCTGTCCACCGACCTGCCGCGAAGACGAAGGTGACCAGGCCCCGGACCACCGCGCCGGCGACGCGCGCCGGCAGCCGGGAGATGCTCCTGCCGCCGCCTCCGCCGCCGCCGCGCGACCTGGACGACGGCGCGGGATAGAACGACGCGCTGGCGGCGCCGCCGGAGATCGCGGCCACCTCCATGTCCATGACGATTCCTCGCTCGCTCGGTTGTCGGTGCGCGAAGCGCAGGCAGAGGACACGAAAAGGGAAGAAGACCTGACGCTGACGACGGTGGAGCTCCGGTTTTGTCGTAGTAGAACACAAGATGACACGGACGCACTGACTTTTTGTGGCGCGCAGCGTTTGGAAATTTATAGGTTGTTCTGGTGACGGACGCGTTGTTCTTGTTGGAGACTCGGTCGGTGCCCACGGCTGCGCTCGGCTCATCAGATCAGCCGTGCGCCGGCGTCTGCTCGCGCGTGCGGGTCTGACGTGGAGAGCTCGGCTGGCGGTGGAACGCGCCCACGCACGACCGCGACCGCGAGGCAGAAGCTACCAGGCAACAGCATGCACCGCCAGGAGCCCAGGATTCTACCCGCGCTGTGCCGGGCGCATAAATGCTAGTCATCCGTCCGGCACGCGGCTGACGGCGACGGCCGGCGGTACCGGCACCCGGCACCCGGGTGGTTGGCGTGGCGAAGGCTAACTCGCCGCGAGGCGACGCGCCGTGCCGTGCGTGCCCGCCTTGGTTTCCTTTCCTTTCCTTGCTCCGCTCGCTCTCTTAACGGCTAAGCTTCCCTCTTCCCGCACACCACCACCAACCACGACGACGACGACGACGACGACGATGACGATGCGACGCGGCGCGATCCGTCCCGCCCGCCTGCCTGCCTGCCTGCCCTTGCTCTCGTCTCGGACGTCTCGTCCGCCACCTCACCCTGCCTCAACCGTTGACGTCGCCGGCTTCCCCGGCCGGTCCCTGGACGGACGGATCGGATCGACCATTCGACCGCCCGCTGAAAGGGAGTTCCGAAGCATCGCTGCATGCCCGCCGGCCGGTCAATTTCCGCGGACTGCTCACGCCCGCCTGCAGGCGGACGGGAGAAGCTAGCGTTTCTTTCAACGGCGGCGGCTTGGCTCGCTGCCGCTTGGAGTTCTTTTTTGGGACCAACAAGTTTCTACGGGAATTAAACTCCGTTGGGACCGACATCTGACTAGCTCTCCTCTACTGGTACTTGCGAAAATGACCGCGATGACTAATCACGTTTTTTGACACTCCAACAACAGCTCTCGTTTTGAGTCTTTGTTTCCCGATCCAAGTGGCCCCACACGTAAGCACGTAGCCACGCACGGTAATCTCAAGTAAATTGGAATTTGGATGCTTGGCGGCTGAGACTGCTGTAAATGGGCCAAAACCCGTCTTTCCGCCTTTCGAGCTGAGATACCAGCCCAACTGTTGATCTTTCCTTTTTCTTTCCATCCATCAAATGTCCAAAGGATGCATTTTTAGAAGACTTGTTTGGCTACACATAAATACACTAAAATCCATGAATTTGTGGTGTATCCACTGCAATTGGATTTGTATAGAAATATGTCAGCACATAATGAAGTTGTTGGAGCGAGTATAATCGAAGAAAAAGAAAATCCTTCCTCAATATAAAAGGCCATCAAACAAAACATACACAAAAACAATAATTTAGAGTGCCCAAATCAAAAGTGTTGCATCCTCGTAAAAAAGAATAAAATTACTTGAAAAAAGCAGGTATTTCAAATGCAGCTGAGTTTGCAAAAGCGGTGGGATATGAAGACACCGTGCAATTCAGGTGACACGCAACGCAAGCAAGCCGATGGTTGCCTAGCTAGTAGCTAGTAGTAGCTACTCGGCTAACCCAGAGCGTCTTCCGGGCCACGGCCACGAAATTCAAGGTCATCCCTCCAAAATGTACGGAAATGCCCAGAACCAAGCTACCGCGTGCATGCTCGCTCGCCGCAGTACGCCCGGAGTTGAATCCGTCCAGACGACTGCCTGCCTGAGGAGACGACGAGCCTGCTTGCCGATCGCCATACGTACTAAGTTCCGGAGCTAGCTGGGCCATCTAGCACTCGATCGGGGCCCTCTCGTCGGCGGCGGCCGACTGCCGGGGCTGCACGATGGGCAGATATTTCACCGCCGTTTGCCCGAAAATCGACTTCGATGTGGTCACGCGCGTCCCCGGCGTCTCCCTCGACATGCTGTTCCTCGTGATCATCCAAGCGCTCGCCATCATCCTCCTCTCCAAGTTCCTCCACCTCTTCCTCCGACGCTACAACCAGCCCAGCGCAGTCTCTCAGATCCTCGTACGTCTCCCGATCTGCGGTTAATTAACTTCCTGGACGGATGGATGCTCGATCTGAAACTGCCGGCCGGCCATGGCGGCGATCGATCTGTTTTCTTCGATTTCAGGCCGGCGTCGCCGTGGGCGGCATGGGCCTGCGCAACGCCATCCTGCACGTGGACGTGGACGACGTCGAGGACATGTACGGCAGCTACATCAACACGGCGCGCATCGTGTACATGTTCCTCGTCGGCCTCGACCTTGACCTCGCCGCGCTGCGGGCTCCACGCGGCGGTGCGTCGCGCTGGCCTACGCGACCGTGGCCGCCAGCCTGCTCGTGGCCGCCATGCTGTCCACGGGGATGTACGGCAGCATGATGCACTCCCCGGTGCGGACGCCCGAGCTGCTCGCCGCCACCCTCATGCTGGCGCTCACCAACTCCTCGGCCATCACCGTCGCGCGGGTCGCCGGCGAGCTCAACCTCACGGCGACGGAGAACGGGCGGCTCCTCGTCGCCGCGTCCATCATCACCAACCTCATCTGCGTCGTCGGCGACGGCGTCCTGTCGTCCACCACGCTGGCCAAGGAGAAGAGCCAGGACCTGTACCGCACCACGCCCCAGCTCAAGAACGGCTGCGCGGCGCCGTCGTCGCCGGCGCCGCCGTGTGGCAGGTCGGCCCCGTCGTGAACCGCATCAACCAGCGGAACGTCGGGCAGCACCACGTCAGGAGGCGCGACCTGGTGGCCATACTCGTGGCCTTCTGGTTCATCTACACCACCCAGCAGGTGCTCGGGTTCGACCCGACGCCGACGACCCTCGTGCTCGGGATGGCGTTCCCGAGGGAAGGGCCCGCCGCGCGGTCCGTCGCCGACGCGCTCGTGCCCCCGGTCCACGGCTTCATCCTGCCCTTCTACTTCGCCACCATCGGGATGAGGCTCGACTACAACTCCATGTCCGGCGCCATCATCGTGCCCGGCATGCTCCTCACGGTGCTCGGCCTGGTGGCCAAGGCCATCGGCGCCGCCGCCGCCTCCTCGTACCTCGACATCCCCATCTCCGACGCGCTCCGCTACAGCGTCCTGCTCAACGCCAAGGGCCACGTCGACACCATGAACATGAAGTTCGCCAAATCCGAAGGGGTTGGAAGCTAGATCGATGCTCCTAGCTAGTATAATCATGCTCGGGAGTTTCTATCTATCTATCTAATCGTGGTGAATGGTCGGCCGATGCGATCGATGCAGGTGTGGGCGGAGCAGGCGCTGTACGCGATGATCATCGGCAACATGATCAGCACCGTCCTCGCCGGGCCGGCCGCCGCGGCGGTTCTGCACCGGGAAAGGGAGGAGTACAGGACCAGGCACCAGGCCATGGAGTCGTTTGGCGCGGAGCAGGAGCTGCGCATGGTCGTCTGCGCGCACAGCGCGCACGCGGCGCCCGGCGTCCTCAGCCTGGTGGAGCTCCTGGTGACCACGCCCCAGGAGCAGCCGGCCGTGCCAGTCCTCCATTTCTTCGAGTCCCCCGCGACCGGACCCCCGGATGACGTACCACCAGCGGGCGCGCGGCGACGACGCCGCCGAGGGCAAAGGCGGGCCAGATCCCGTGAGGCAGATGAACATGGTGGTCGACGTCTTCTCCAGGACGACGGGCATCTTCTTCCGCCAGGTGGACGTGGTGAGCCTCGGCGCGTCCCGACGCGGCCGTGGCCTGCCGCGGCGCGCAGGAAGCGCACGCCGGCCTGCTCCTCCCCCCCTGCTACAAGGAGCAGCGGTTCGACGGCAAGATGGCGTGCCGCCTCGAGGAGCGGTGGAAGCTGAACCACGACGTGCTGGAGCGGGCGCCCTGCACCGTGGGCCTCCTCGTGGACCGCCCCTACCGGGGCAGCGGCACCAGCTTCCAGACGCCCATCGGCATCGCGCCGGAGACCGGGAGGACGCTGGTGCACCCGTGCAGCGACCGGACGGTCACGCACGTGGTCGCAGCCGTGTTCCTGGGCGGGCCCGACGACCGCGAGGCCGTGTCGTTCGCGTGCCGGCTCGCCGAGCACCCGGCCATCGGGCTCACGGTGTTCCGGTTCGTGAAGCGCAGCACGTACGACACCGTCACGTCCTACTCCTCCCGCGCCTCCGCGGCCAGCGTCGCCGACGAGCTGGACCTGCCGTTCCAGGAGGGCCACGTGGATGAGCGGTTCCTGTGGCGGTTCTACGAGAACTACGCGGCGCGGGAGCTGGCCATGTACGTGGAGAAGGTGGTGGAGAGCCCCGCCGACGTGGTGGAGACGCTGGAAGGGATGGCCGGGATGTTCTCGCTGGTGGTGCTGGGCCGGGGCGGCCGGCAGCCGGTGGAGCTCATGGCCGGGCTGGAGCGGTGGTCGGAGGCCGGCAGCGAGATAGGCCCCGTGGGAGAGATCCTGGCGTCCAACGAGTCGCTGGAGATGGGCTCCGTGCTCGTCATGCAGCAGCACACGGTGGCGCCATCGCCGCCGTGCCAATGAAGTCAGATTTCATTTCATCTCACAGGACAGCAGCAGAACAGAACAGCTTGTGTATACTTAGATTTCTGGAGTATAGGAAAAATGGATCGATTTCCTTCGGATGCCCTTTCTGGTCAGTTTCAGAGTAGCGGATAATCCTACATATAATTGGACTTTTTGTATTGTGGACATTTGTATGAAAACAGTTACTTGAGGGCTTCAAGCTGACCGGTTGATCTGACAATTATTGATATCACATCATAGATATGCAAAGCATATTCTGATCTGAGGTCTTGATAGCACAGCATATATTTCACCAATCATATTCGGAGAATGTGGGAATTACCTCCAACCCTGACAATCAGAAATGAATCCTGCTCCCTACACTCTCTGAAAATGTGGAAAATGTCTATACAAGCAGAATGATCCATCTGAACTCTGAAGATTTGCCACGAAGCCTGCTCCCTACACTCTGAACCTGACGAGTATCAAATATCAATCGGTGTTGAACTGATAAAAAAACCCTGCATCAAAGACATCGAAACTGGAACTGACAGTTGAGTGTTTAGTTGTTGAACTGCTTGTTCACTTTCAGAGAACCGATTAGGATCAAACTGGAGACGCTATCAAGCGACTCCACTAATGCCAATCGGGAGAGCAGTGGATACCCTGCAGAATTGGACATCTGTATTTTGGACATTTGATTTGAAAATAAGTTGCTGTACACTGATAGCACAACATTCCGAAAGTATAACGATCCATCTGCCGATTGAAATAATATACTGCTGTATATTCTGCAAACTAGTTCCTCTAGTTCTCCTAGCCTGCTCCATAAAAACCTCACAAGCATTTATCATTCTTCAACTGAAGAAAACCAGGCATCCAGTTTAATGTCTTAGAACGTATAACAAGAACAAACTGAAGATGCAATCAAACAAAATTTATAATCTTCTTTGGTAGGGGTGTGCCATGCTCGAGCAATAGTGCAACGCAAGAGCGACACTTGAAGCGTGATAGCAAGCTATCATAACAGGCTTCTCCCCACAAAAAATAAATTTAACATCATTGTGAGACGGTGTCTCACATATCAGATTTTAAACTGATAAGAACAGATACTACACTTGATCTTAGCCAAAAGGCCGAGAAAGGTATGAATTATGCTGTTGCGCCTTCCTTGGTGGTTTTATTTCCACTTCCTCCGTTTCAGATGCTGTTCATCCACGATATGGTACTAATAAAGTAAAATAAAATGCTAAGGCGTTTGTAAAATTTGGGATACAGAGAAGGACCCGGGCTTTATTGGGCCGCCTAAAGTGACTGGCCCATTAACCAAGGAATCCAGGGAAGGCCTGTCCGTTATTTTTTATTTCCGTTTCAGCCCAAGTTAGATTCCCGGGCCTGGAGGACCGTTGGAAGAGGCTCAGTACGCGTTTGCGGCGGTGGCGGCGCCCGGCATTGGCCGGATGGGGAGGGGCGAAGAGTCTTCGCGACTGCGCATACCGATGCGAGGCCGCCCATCCTTCCCTCCATCCCGCATTGTCGCAGCAGGCGGCGGTCATGAGCAAGTGCAAGTACTACTGTTCTAGGATGATGAGCTGATATCTGCACACATGGGTGCTGTTGTTTAGAAATCGAGAATTAGTAACATAAAGTCAAATTATCCTCCATCAGTTATTTCTGATTCCGGTTTACTTTCTGAACAGACAGCAGTTACCGCGGTGTGTTACGATATGAACTAATTTCGTGTGTTCGGAATTGGGACTATCTAGGCCGTGTTCGGCTGGCTGCTGCTGGCTTCTTGCACAGTGCACAGCAGAGAGAGAGCAGCAGCCCGAAGCAGCCCAAGCAAGGAGCCGAAGCAGCCGAGAGACAGGTGAAGTAGCCGAGATAGACGAGCCGAACACCGCACTAGCACCAAACTGAAGCATACCCTTAGGCATTTGGAAACACAAAGCGCATTGATGTATTCTCAAACTTCTTTTTTTTTTCCAAAACTTGAGGGGTTTGCATCCCTACAGAAAATTGATTACATTAAAAACAGACGCCAATGCAGACAGTATTTCAAGAAACAAAAGAAGGAGCAGATTTTTTTTTGAAAGATACAATAGAAATGACAACAATTTTTTTGAAAGTAAAGACAGGAGATCTGCTGCTTAATTAAGAAGGAAATAAAGTTTTATGTACAATGGCACACACGGTGCCTAACAACACCTGTCATAAGACCAAAACCTAAGATAAAGAACACTGATCACAACACTATGTTACCCTGCCAAATGCATGGCTCTACGTTTCTGAATAATGTCCTCCTTTACTAGATAAGCAACCTGCTCTGCTGTTTTGTATTTATTTTTAAAAATCCTTCTATTCTTTTCCTTCCATAGGCCTGTGGGAGAGGTCCTGGCGTCCAACGAGTCACTGGAGATGGGCCCGTGCTCGTCATGCAGCAGCACACGGTGGCGCCATCGCCGCCGTGCCAATGAAGTCAGATTTCATTTCATTTCATATGACAGCAGCAGAACAGGACAGCTTGTGTATACTTAGATATCTGGAGTAGGAAAAATGGATTTCCTTCGGATGCCCTTTCTGGTCAGTTTCAGATTAGTGGATTATTATCCTACATAATTGGACCTTTTGTACTCTGTGGACATTTGTATGAAAACAGTTTACTTGAGGGCTTCAAGAAGACTGGTTGATCTGACAATTATTGATATCACATCATAGATATCCAAAGCATATTCTGAAGTCTTGATAGCACAGCATATATTTCACCAATCATATTCGGAGAATGTGGGGATTACCTCCAACCCTGACAATCTTGAAATGAAGCCTGCTCCCTACACTCTCTGAAAATGTGGAAAATGTCTATACAAGCAGAATGATCCATCTGAACTCTGAAGATTTGCCACGAAGCCTACGCCCTACACTCTGAACCTGACAAGTATCAAATATCAATCGGTGTTGAACTGATAAGAACTCACTGCATCAAAAACATCGAAACTGGAACTGGCAGTTGACTGTTTAGTTGTTGAACTGCTTGATCACTTTCAGAAACCGATTAGGATCAAACTGGAGACGCTATCAACCGACTCCACTAAATGGTGCACGTTCACCCAATGCCAATCGGGAGAGCAGTGGATACCCTGCAGAATTGGACATCTGTATTTTGGACATTTTGATCTGAAAATTACTTGTGCTGTACACTGATAGGACAACACACCGAAAGTACAACGATCCATCTGCCGATTGAAATAATACACTGATGCATATTCTGCAAACTAGTTCCTCTAGTTCTCCTAGCCTGCTACATAAAATCCTCACAAGCATCTATCAGTCTTCAACTGAAGAAAACCAGGCATCCAGTTTAATGTTTTAGAACGTATAACAAGATCAAACTGAAGATGCAATCAAACAAAATTTATAATCTTCTTTGGTAGGGGTGTGCCATGCTCGAGCAATAGTGCAACGCAAGAGCGACACTTGAAGCCTGATAGCAAGCTATCATAATAGGCTTCTCCCCACAAAAAATAAATTTAACATCATTATGAGACGGTGTCTCACATATCAGATATTAAACTGATAAGAACAGATACTACACTTGATCTTAGCCAAAAGGCCGAGAAAGGTATGAACTTTGATGTTGTGCCTGTCTTGGTTTTGTGTCCACCTCCACCGTTGCAGCTGCTGTTCATAAACGATGTGGTACTAAGTAATAATGCTAGGGCCTTAGTAATCTGGGAATACAGAGAAGGACCCGGGTTGTATTGGGCCGCCTAAAGTGACTGGCCCATTAAACAAGGAATATAGGGAAGGCCCGCCCGTTATTTTCGATTCCCGTTTCAACCCAAGTTTAGATTCCTGGACCTGGAGCACCGTGGGAAGAGGGGACCGTGGAATCTTGACGAACCTTTGACCGGCAGCCGCCATGGCAGAGCAAAGCGTGCACGTTTGGAGAAAAAAAATCTTCCAGGCGCAGGAAATCGCCGCTCAAATCACTCAGTCCAATTCGATGATCTCTGTAGCTGCGCCGTGCATCAGTGGGCCAGTGGCCTAACGAAGCTCGAAGTTTACCACAATTTCCGCCATGACTCACCTCCTACTACTCCTTTTGCTCGTCTTCTTCCCGCTCAACAACGTCCTGCAAGTGCTCTCCGCCGCTTCTGCTTCCGGAAGCGGCACTACCAACACCATCTTGCCTGGCCAAGTGCTTGCCGGCGGCGACAAGCTCGTCTGCAGCACGGGCAAGTACGCGCTTGGCTTCTTCCAAGTTCCAAGCCCAACCAAGCCGTCATCTCGCAACACCTCCAACTCCATCGTCTACTGGTACTACCTGGCCATATGGATCGACAGAGTCCCCACAAAAACTCCCGTGTGGATCGCAAACGAGGACGATCCGGTCACCGATCTCACCACGGCGGTGCTCACAATCTCCCCGGACGGCAACCTCGCCGTCCTGAACCGCGCCACCAAATCCATCATCTGGTCCACGTCGTCCACCCAAGCCAACACCAACACCAACACCAACGCCACGGTCGTCACGACACTGACTGACGGCGGGAACCTCATCGTGCAGCGGAGATCATCGACTTCGAGCCCATCGGATGTGATGATCCTGTGGCAAAGCTTCGACCACCCGACGAACAGCCTCCTCCCTGGCGCAAAGCTCGGCCGGGACAAGCTCACCGGCCTCAACCGCCGCCTTGTCTCCCGGAAGAACGCGGTGGACCAGGCTCCCGGAGCCTACGCGCTGGAGCTGGACCCGACTGGTGCTGCCCAGTTCATCCTCGTGGACCTGCATTCGGGAGTCACGTATTGGTCAAGCGGCGAATGGAACGGCCGGTTCTTCGACTCCATACCAGACATGGGCACCAACTCTGAATTCGTCGACAACAGCAGAGAGGTGTATCTTGTGACCCCCTTGCCGGATGACAACTTGGTCATGCGTCTTTCCCTGGAGGTTTCTGGTCAGCTCAAGGCGTTCATATGGTACGAGCAGCTGCAGGACTGGGTGATTTCTGCTGTCCAGCCGAAATCTCAGTGTGATGTGTATGCAGTCTGTGGATCTTATTCAGTTTGCAACGATAATGTAAGCCCCTCTTGCGACTGTATGAAGGGCTTCTCCATCAGGTCGATTGAGGATTGGGAGCTAGAGGATCGAAGAGGCGGGTGCATAAGAAATTCTCCATTAGATTGCAGTGATAATAGCAAAACCAGCAGCGGCTCAACAGATGGATTCTACTCCATTCCATGCTCCGGACTGCCTCCAAATGCTCAGAGGTTAACGGTTATTACTAGTGAAGGTGAGTGTGCAAAGGTTTGCTTAAGTAATTGCTCATGCACTGCATATTCCTTCAGTGATGACCATGGCTGCCATGTCTGGCATGAGGAACTGTTTAATGTCAGACAACAACAGTATAGTGACCTTACTAGTACCAAGGTGGAATCTCTGAAAATTCGCCTTGCTGCAAAAGAGCTGAGAATTTGGGAAAACCACAGAATAAAAATGCCGGTTTGGATTGTTTGCACAACTATGCTAGCGGCTTTGTTCTTACTTGTCCTGCTGGTGATGATTTGGAGGAACCGGACGATGCGATATTGTCGCGTGTCAAACAGTGCTCAGGGTGGCAACGGAATTGTTGCATTTAGATACACCGACCTGCAGCAGGCAACTAAAGATTTCTCATCCAAGCTAGGGAGCGGTGGATTTGGCTCTGTTTACAAGGGTGTTTTACCTGACATGGCTACTGTAGCAGTGAAAATGCTTGATGGACTTCGTCAAGGTGAGAAGCAATTCAGAGCCGAAGTGAGCTCAGTCGGTATGATCCAACATGTTAATTTAGTTAAACTGATTGGTTTCTGTTGTGAGGGAAATAAGAGATTGCTAGTCTACGAGTACTTGCCATACGGTTCTCTTGATGCTCATCTATATCAGAACAATGTCACATTTCTGAACTGGAGAGACAGGTATCAAATTGCCCTAGGAGTTGCAAGAGGACTGGCATATTTGCATGAGAGCTGTCAGGAATATATCATACATTGTGATATTAAGCCAGAAAACATACTTCTTGATGCATCATTTGCTCCTAAAATTGCAGACTTTGGAATGGCAAAATTAGTACAAAGAAATTTCAGTGGAGTCTTGACAACGATGAGAGGAACTGTCGGTTATCTTGCTCCTGAATGGCTTAGCGGAGTGGCTATTACAACAAAAGTTGATGTTTATAGCTACGGGATGGTGTTATTGGAAATTATATCAGGAAGGAGAAACACATATGAACAATTCACTAGTTGTGGTCACAATGATGCTTATTTTCCTCTGCAAGTCGCCAGTAATCTTCTCAAGGGCGGTGATGTGCAGAGTTTGGTTGATCCAAGGTTGTCTGGAGATGCCAATATGGAAGAGGTTGAACGAGCTTGCAGAGTGGCTTGTTGGTGCATCCAAGACAAGGAGTCTGATCGACCTGCAATGGGTGAGATTGTTCAGATTCTAGAGGGACTGCGTGAGGTTGATGTGCCTCCACTCCCGAAGATACTCCAAGCTGTTGCAGGAAGCCCGCTATCAACTAAGTAGTATGTAAACTACATTCTTTTGGTTGAATATGTAAATTCCTTTGTGCTGTTGAATATGCTGAATTTGTGAATAAACTCTTGTGCTGAATGAGAATTCACATAGTTTTTTCTCTTGTGATGAATGAGTTCACATACTTTTTTTTTTCTCTCTCACAAAGTATCATTGTATTAAACTGCTCTCAATCAGAGCTTGAAGCAAAGCTTCAGACACCTTTAATTTATGGATTCAAAATCTGTTGTGAGTTATATTATTTTTCTTTTTTTCCTGCTCCTTTTTTGTTTCTTGAAATACTGCTTGTATTGGCATCCGTTTTTAAATTCCATCAGTTTTCTGCAGGGGGTGCAAACCCTCCAGTTTCGACAAACAAGAAGTTTGAGCACACATCAATGTGCTTTGTGTTTCCAAATGCCTCAAGGGTATGATTCAGTTTGGTGCTATAGATAGTCCCAGTTCCGAACACACCAAATTAGTTCATACCACACTGCGCTAACTGAGTAGAGAATATGCGGAGACTCTCAGTAGTAAAGCCAAGGAAATGTGGGAATAGTACCACTCAAAGTCTACAATGAATATATAGTACCACTCTCAGTGTGTTACGCCGTTACGGTATGAACTGATTTCGCGTGTTAGGAATTGTAAGTATCTAGGACCAAACTGAATAGCTAATCTGTGACAGTTAGCATGTTTGTGCACTGGAGCTGAATCTGAACAAAGTTTCTTCATTACAGATTAGAATTGTGCACGCTGTAGTACCCCAAATAATTTGATTTACTGCTGCCATTATATGTAGAGGGCTAAGGAAAAAGGAAAGCTGAGTACTAGACCATTTGCCTGCTCTGATTTTACAGTGCAAACATCATAGTATTTTTCTTTGGTAGGTTCTACATCAACACTACTTTATTGTCTCAATGCCAAACTTGATTCCTTCTTTCCAATTTGGCCTGATCGGAAGTGCTACTTCCGGCTGCCTGCTGCAGCCAATTGCTACTGTTCTGTTTTAATTGTACTCTGATCATCTGGCGTGGCCATTCGTGGTTGGCTGTGGTTGGTGCTTAGCAGCAAGCACAGCTGAGCACACCCAGTAAAAAAGAAGAGAATTCATCCAGTTTATAAGGAAAACCGGATCCTAAAACCATACAAACCACTACCTATGAAAAATACACTACGTATATGTATCACAAGTGACGGCGCTCATCTTATATCATCTGTGCCAAGCTTTGCCAAACGATAAACAGTTCCAACTTCACAGCGAAGGACCTCAGCCTTGTCCTAAAAGGTTAGAGCAGCCATGAGACAAAAGCCTGTCCGACGCGTCGCGCATTAAACAGCCAAGCTGTGTGCGTCGTTAATAGCTTTTGGTAGTAGCAGTAACTCGAATGTTTAATCTAAACACTCTGGTCTCATATAAACACTAGAGCATGAAGGTTCAAGGCAGCAGTTATACCATACTGACAACCACAGCTGATCGCTGAAAACTGGCAATGAATGGCATGATGCATCTGGACCTTCAAGCAGATTATGGAAAACCAGTATCAGCACGTGTCGGGTTCCAATATTACGGATACCCAAAGACAACGGATTAATAATAATAATTCCTAGAAAATTCACCAATGACAAATCAAAGAGGGCCTACGAGGGTCCGCTTTACCCGACCCCGATTACGGCAGGATCGGACGCGCCCGACCCCTGCATGCGAGGTCAGGCGGGTCGCTCGCCCATCCGCCTCGTCCGACCCCTACGTACGAGGTCGGAAGGATCCGCTGGTACCTCGATAGTCCCACGTGGTTTTCACGAAGCGGACACGCTTGACAGAATCCCTGGCATCGTGGGCGCTGAGCGCTGCGTGTGCAGGCGTGCCTAGGCCGGGCCCCGCGAGGACCAGGCCACGCAACAACAGCAGTGGCAGGCCAGGCCATGCCGTATGCATGCGTGTGTGCAGGCCACTTCGTTCAACTACAAAGCAAAATAGTACATGCATGCAAGGGACCAGCGGGCCGCATGCAAGGGACCAGCAGGCCATAGGCTGGTCTAGCATATGCACAAATAAAGCTCTACACATACATACAGGAAGGAGACACGAGGGACCCGCGGGCCATGCAAGCCATCCTCTCCTCCGACCCCTGCGCACTTCGTCCGACCCCCTGCATCTGCTCCGCCCAACCTCTGTATATTGGGGTAGCATAGTTCGTTTGACCAACAAGTCACGAGTCCAAATCGAAGGCGAATCCTTCTATGGTTTTACCATACCGACAAGACACATCAAGGCTATCAACTCGCATGCAGTAAGCCACGCCTCTACAGTGTGGCACTGTGGCGCCTAACCATGTACGACGCCTGTCCCAATCAACTATTCCACCCCTCCGTCTACTGTGAGGGCAAGGGCAGACACTCCGACGACGCGACCACACCGGCGACCGATCCTGATCAACGCGTGCGACGCAAGGAAGAAGGACGCCCGACCCTAGAGAGGCGCACGAGACACTCCACCATTGTCCTTTTTTCTTTCTTCACACGGCACGTCCATCCTTTCTCCATGTAAGGCCGTTCCCTCCATTCATCTATAAAAGGGAGGGCGAGCCATTTCACAAGATACATCACCGAATAGGCTCTAATAGAACACCAGAGATCATCGAGACCATCACACACACGCCACGATATTGGCCCCACGCTCAATCAGGGACTTGGGAGCCCCTCACTCTCTCAAACCGGTTGTAACCCCTACTACGAACCGCCGCTAAGTAACACGATTCCTTCGAATCGGACGTAGGGCCTCACGCCTGAACCAAAGATACTCCCCCGTGTCCTCTTAGCGAACCATCCGGCATAAACGCCGCATCTATAAATTTACTAGTTGGTGCTTTCACGAAAACACCGACGGTTGGCACGCCTGGTAGGGGCCTTGCGCGTTTCGCCGCTCCAAATCAAAGCTCCAGATGGCCAACTCCGATGACCTACATCTCCCTTTGGGCACCCACCTTCGATCCGGGAGACCGGACTTCCTCAACTCGAGGGTGGACTACTTCTGCTTCCCCCGCCGTTGACACTGAGGCCATCGCCGAAGTCCTCGTGGTCACCGAGACGGCCTCCACCGCCAGCTCTGACAAACGCGCCGATAGTTGGGGCCATGCCGACATCTCCGGGCTCAACGACCCGGGGGCTCTTCGCCACTTCCTCAATGCCTGCGACCACCTCCTCGATAGCGACGACCCCGACGACAACACGCCAACGCTTGAAACATTGAAAGCTAAGTCGCTCCTACCCTTAGTTCTTTCAAGTTGTATGTACCTTTGCAAAAAACTAATCGTGTTTCTAAAATAAAATGCACTCGCGCCCTTTTCATTTCGATAGGAGTGCATTTTTTCCAGAAGTAAATCGCATTTCAACCCTTTTTTGCGATAAGATCTTTAAGTAAGAGTTAAGGGAGATGGTTCTGCATGAAGCTAGTTGAACTGCGACCGCCCACGCCCTGGCGGCTACGGCATCGCTCACTAGCCTAATTAGAGCCTACGCCCTTCCCTCGAGCTTTTAGGTCTTAAGAGCACAAGAGGGTCGAAGTGCAACTACTTTTTTCGATAAAAGTAAAAGCATTCTGCATTTTTCCCCCCTCTCGCGGTGAGATTCGGATATGAGAGCCACGGGAAGTGCTTTCGGGTTAAGTTAGTTGGACTGCAGGCGCTCACGCCTCGGCGGCTAAGGTACTGTTCACTAGCCTAACCAGAGCCTATGCCCGTATCTCAAATTTCTGAAACTTAACGACCGCAAGGGAGCAGAATGCGGATGACGTTTACACAACTAAAAAGTTGAAGAAACGAAACTCGCTCAAACATTTTCAAAACAAATGACTTGCTCGGTTACAAGTCCTTGGCACGACGTCCCGAACATCGACTAACTCGTCTACCCCTTTGGGGGAGAACCGCATCCTATTTTTTTTACAAGAGCATGAAGCAAGGTCTCTTGAGCCTTGGCGACTGAGATGAGGATCTACATCTACCATCTTACAGGGTACGCGAAAAAGGCAGTCCCAAAAATTGTGTCCAAATTCTTGGTAGCGCCAAAATCCATGGTTTACCCACGAAGGAAAGCCAACGAGCCCTCGGATCTGTGCGATCGGATCTGTGAACTAGAAGGACCGGCTACCAGGAGGATGGCGCCGCTCGCATTCGATCCGCCCCGCCCTGCGAATAGGGTCAGAGGATGCCCTATGGCAGACCCAGCGTACCCCGAGAGCCAGCCGAGGCTTTAATCAAGAGAGTCGCCTAGCCTTCCACCTTCCCACACCGAGATGATGACGTGGAGCCACCGAGGCCCCGCCTCGTCCTATCAACACACCCATGATTCAGACTCTGTCATCATTACGATGGGCGAACCATCGTAACACACGTCGCAACAAACTAGCTCCCGCCGCCGCGACTCAAGACCGCTCGTTTAAGTCTCTACAGATGTGCCCCACATCTCCAGAGACTCAGGGGCTACACCCGGCAGGTGCGCTCGTGCGCACCCCCCGGAGAAAATCACGGCCTCGCCGCATGCATTTAAGTCGCAGGTGCGCCCCACACCTACAGAGACTCGGGGGCTACTGTCAGGTTCCAATATTACGGATACCTAAAGACAATGGATTAATAATAATAATTCCTAGAAAATTCACCAATGACAAATCAAAGAGGGCCTGCGAGGTTCCGCTTACCCGACCCCCCGACACGGCGGGGGGACGGACCGCCCCCCTGCATGCGAGGTCAGGCGGGTCGCTTGCCCATCCGCCTTGTCCGACCCCTACGTATGGGGTCGGAAGGATCCGCTGGCTCGACAGTCCCACGCGGTTTTGACGAAGCGGACACGCTTGACAGAATCCCTGGCATCATGGGTGCTGAGCGCTGCGTGTGCAGGCGTGCCCAGGCCGGGCCCCGCGAGGACCAGGCCACGCAACAATAGCAGTGGCAGGCCAGGCCATGCCGTATGCATGCGTGTGTGCAGGCCACTTTGTTCAACTACAAAGCAAAATAGTACATGCATGCAAGGGACCAGCGGGCCGCATGCAAGGGACCAGCAGGCCATAGGCTGGTCTAGCGTATGCACAAATAAAGCTCTGCACATACATACATGAAGGAGACACGAGGGACCCGCGGGCCATGCAAGCCATCCTCTCCTCCGACCCCTGCGCACTTCGTCCGACCCCCTGCATCTGCTCCGCCCAACCTCTGTATATTGGGGTAGCATAGTTCGTTTGACCAATAAGTCACGAGTCCAAATCGAAGGCGAATCCTTCTATGGTTTTACCATACCGACAAGACACATCAAGGCTATCAACTCGCACGCAGTAAGCCACGCCTCTACAGTGTGGCACTGTGGCGCCTAACCATGTACGACGCCTATCCCAATCAACTATTCCACCCCTCCGTCTACTGTGAGGGCAGGGGCAGACACTCCGGCGACGCGACCACACCGGCGACCGATCCTGATCAACACGTGCGACGCAAGGAGGAAGGATGCCCCAACCCTAGGGAGGCAGACGAGTCACTCCACCATTGTCCTTTCTTCTTTCTTCACACGGCACGCCCATCCTTTCTCCATGTAAGGCCGTTCCCTCCCTTCATCTATAAAAAGGAGGGCGAGCCATTTCACAAGACACATCACCCAATAGGCTTTAATAGAACACCAGAGATCACCGAGACCATCACACACACGCCACGATATTGGCACCACGCTCAATCAGAGACTTGGGAGCCCCTCCCTCTCTCGAACCGGTTGTAACCCCTACTACGAACCGCCGCTAAGTAACATGATTCCTTCGAACTGGACGTAGGGCCTCGCGCCTGAACCAAAGATACTCCCCGTGTCCTCTTAGCGAACCATCCGGGTATAAACGCGCATCTATAAATTTACTAGTTGGTGCTTTCACGAAACACCGACAGCACGAATCCTACAAAACCTGCTCCCTGAACACTGAACTCGATAAACATCAATTATTTGAAGAAAGAAAACCTTTGTCAGCAAAAACATCCAATGAACTAACATGCATAGTTTTTTTTTTTCAAGAATGTGTCCATTGACATATGTTTCATTAAGACGAGAAAAAATCGTTTACAGCATGGGCACCAACCACAATGCTAGTGGTGTTGTCGGTGGTGACCGTGCACGCGACGCTTGGACAAGCTAAGGAACACCCCCAATTAAGCAAGTACAAAGAAACTGGTAGCTGCGGCGAACTTCAGTAACAAAGCAGTTGGGGGGACTGTAAGCAGCACTACCCTTTGATAGATTAACTTTGAGGCCTCTCAGTACCTCTTCAATACTGGTCCATTCGGGTTCTTAGCAAGTTGGTCCCGTACATCTTCCACAAATTCCTCTTTGTAGTCACCACTATACAGCAAAAATTCCTTGAAGCTTTGAAGAGATGATAGACCAGAGAAGAACACAACGTCGGTTTTCTCCTGCCAACCAGCAAAAAACAGCTGCTCAAGCTTAGGCATTGCTCCTTCTTCAAACTCCACTGATTTGAGGTTATCTAGCAGAGCTAACTCCAGCATTTTCAATTTTGGGAAGACCACCTGTTGGAAACTGAGGCAGAGCTCTTCAACTTGGAACGACTTCTGCCACAAACATAGAATTTGTAGGTTTGGTAGCTCCCCAATGACTTGCAAGCTGGCATCGAGCTCGCATAGCATGGTGCTCCGTAGCTTTAGCTTGACAAGATTTTGGAGCCCCTTGATCCATTCTGGTAATTTAACTAGGCTTCCCACCAGGTGGGGGCTCTCAAGTTTTTTCGGGGGTGACGACACGCCATCCAAGGAGCCATGCAATCCTTGCTCCGTCACTGACACTAACAATGCTATCAGGCGACTCAGATCGGAAAGCATTGAACAAAATTCTCTACAATTTTTCTTGTTGACACCAGTCACTTCTAACTTGCTTAGTTGGGTGAGTCTTCTCATGTCCTTTAGGATTGTCTTCCTCTGTGCAATGTTCACAATACCTAGTGTGTCCAGAGCTTTCAGCTTCCTGATCCCTGTGGGAAATACAACACCATGTGAATAGATATCGCACACATCATGCCTATTTGGGATGCCATCAATATCCACTGCATATCTCACAAGCTGAGGAGCACAACATGAGGCACAAAAGGCCACTGAGGAAAGAGCCAGAAGGCATCGCTTGTCCTGTGCTAGCTTTGGTTTGTCTTTAATAAATTCTTCATAAAAGCCAGAATGTAAAATTCCAAAATCGTTCCCAGAACGTATAAACCTCAACTTTCTCAGCTTGATGATACTGCTTGGCAGCTTGATTATTCGTGTACCAATAACATCTAGTGTCTGGAGTTGGCTCAGGTTACCCACAGAATCTGGTAGGTACAAAATACCTTCACACCCTCTTAGAGAAAGGTATACCAAGTGTAGAAGCATCCCAATGTGCTCAAGGTGATGATAAAGTAAACCTGATGTTCCTTCCAAGTCCAGCACCCGCAGCATACTCATCTTTTTAGAGATAAAAAAATGGCTGCCACTTCCCAAATACTGTTAGATCTCTAACTCACTCTTATCTCCCTTCCAATAGCTGTCTATGGCAAGGTGGCGAACAACACCATGAGTGTTTGAGCTACAGCCTTCCTCCAGTCTCAAGACAAGATCCTCGTCTGCTGACTTTGAGATTGCGATTTCACGCATAAGCTCATGGATTTTGCAAGAGTCAATTCCTTTACTTATGTAAATATACCGTTGGGATGGTAGGATCATCCTTCGGTCTATTAGTTCCATAAAATAGTTGTTTGCTATCTTCTCTGCAGATTTATCTTGAATGTCGCTCGAGTAACCTTCAGCCATCCACCGCCGAATCAGACGTCTCCGGCCAACCATGTAGCCTGCTGGAAATATGGATAGATATAAGAAACAGGCCTTGAGGTGATAAGGTAAACCATCATAGCTTTTGAGGAGAACATTTTTTTATCATTCCAAGCTCTGGATTCATCTCCTACTCAGCACTAATATGCTCATTTAGTTTTTCTCCACTCCATTGGTGTTTTTGGTTGCTTTTCCAAGAATCCACCAATGGTAACTATTGCAAGGGGAAGTCCATCACACTTTTTTAAAATCAATTTTGCTTCATCAACCAACTCAGGGTATTGTTCATCCAAATCTGTGATATTCCCAAATACCTGAAACAGATACAATTTGAGTTTCTTAGCAGTCCAAAAGTTTATCAAATATCAAATCATCTTTCTGATTTAATTTTCAAAATTAAGTTTACATAAATCCTTATAACCCAATTTTTAAAGTAAAATAAAATGGGATATCAACATGTTTTATCTACTTTCAGGGTGCTGCTCATCCAGTTTTGAGTGTTAGGAACAACACAACACATATGAGTCTGACATGGCAAACAAAACAGCACCAAGAATTTCAACAAAAAAAAAAAAAAACAGCAACAGGTGTTATGGAGATAAAACCTAAAACCCTCAAGAAAAACAACCCAATGTGCCAATTATATCGAGCTGCATGCATCAAACTGTTCAACCAAAAACTAATCTGAAAGGGAAAAGTGAGCAAACTTCACTTATACGTCAACAGTTACACATGATTAGAAGTAGAATGCTAAGGATGTTGAGTAATCAGTTTTATATTTTGGAGAGTCATATTAATTTGCACTTAAAATTTAAGTGGTTATATGTACACACTTTTTCTTTAAAAAAGAAAGGGATGATGGTGTGTGTTGGTGGGTATACAATTTTTTTTCTAAGGAGCACACTATTTACCAACTTTTGTTGAGTGATACAAATGCTAACATGCTTCAGTGTGTACTGTGCCTTGAATGTAACTCCAAAGCGACAAACAAAAACATGGCATTACACTGATATGCTATGAATACCTTTTCGGAGAAGAGGTCACGTGCATCCTTTTCTCCCAGACTTTTAAGCATGTATATATTATTGTCTTTCTTCGAGCAATGCTTAGCAACATTCTCTAATCTTGTGGTGACTATGATTCGACTCACTGTTTTTGCTATAGGAAAATGTTCTATTACAGTGTCCCATTCTGTGGTGGATGACAAATCATCTAGAACAATCAAGTATCTCTTTCCTTCTAAAGAGCTAGCCAGTGGTGGTTTAGCTCCTAGCTTCATTCTGTCACCATCCGTCGCCTCCTCATTTCTGTAAGATATTTCATCCAATTGCACAGCTAAGCTACTGAAGAGCTCCTTAAGATGGAAAGGATGCATGATTGTGGCACAAGCACGCTTCTCAAACATGGCACTGAGCTCTTGACTTTGGTAGACATCTTTGACTAGAGTAGTTTTACCAAGGCCACCCATTCCACATACAGAGATCACCTCAAGTTGTTGGCTACTTTTATCTGAGATGAGCTTGATAATTTCTGATTTTTCCTTTTCTCGCCCAATGAGCTGGGATTCCTTATAAGCATCTTCCTCTGTATTGATGGCAATGACTCTGTTTCCACCCATGGAATGGAAATTATCAGTAGTTTCTTTGTTTAAATTAGATCCTAGCCCCACTGAATTTGTTCCATCTTGTGAATCCTAAACATAAGCAAACCATGTTACATCATGCCATCTGTTTTATAGGACAATGTTTAGTCATTTTTTTAATTGTCTCAAATGACCATATAGATGCATATATATTTTTGAAGTGAGAAATAATTTCATTACCAGCAACATAGAAATCCTGGACAAAAATATAAAAAAACATAGAGAAAATATATAGAATTTGCAGCTCAAAAGATCTGTTTTAAGATGATCAAATTGGTCAATCAACTATACACATTTAGGTGGCAGCTAGCATCTAGAGAAATAAGGCATATATCTTTTTCAAGAAGATTCAAATATGTAGTAGGTACATAGGTATGCAACATTTGTACATTTCAAAATGTTTAAGATTTTATGGATCTAAAGATATCATCATTGAATGCGCCTGCACGTTGTGCTCATAGTAGTATTGTCATTTAAAAATATAATATGTGAAGCTTGTAATGTCTATGGTTGGACATATGTAGTTTTTGTGTGCAGCACTGTAGACAATCTCCTAACATTGTCCTTAGAGCACCAAACTAGAATTTTTAGTTGTTTTATTTTGTACAAGTTGGGATAGAAACCAGGATGTAGCAAAAACTGCAAAAGTAATTTACATGATTTAAGAGGCCAAATATTACCGTCTCATAAAAAGCATAAAAAGTCTGGTTAGTAGATAATCGCTTATGATTTGGTAGCACAGTCTCTGGTCCAACACACAAGCTTGCAACTTCAACATTCTGTGTGCACACTAAGAGTCGGCTCCCTTTGTTGTTATTTGGGAAGCATGCTTTAATCTGATCCCACTCTTCAATGGTAGACATGTCTCTAAGCACAATCACATAACTCTTCATATTCACATATTTCGTGAACTCAAATACCAAATCATCTTGCTTCATCATCCCCATCCTTCGTAGATCTTGGTCTCCAGGAGTTGATTGCAGTTGTGCTGCTGCAGTGACTTCAAGCGAATGAATATAGAATTGCCTGATAATGTTTCGTAGAAACTCTGTTGGATTAAAAGGATGCATGATCTGGATCCAAGCATAACATTCAAACTTCTTGTTTCTCTTCAGATAATCATAGACCATTTTGGTGATGGGCATATCTTCATAATCACTTGCTCCCCACATAGCAATCACTCTAAGGTCCTTATCCTTTGTAACGATTAGTCGAATGAGATCCAATTTTGCTTTGTTCTGCTGCCTCCAAGCTTCATTGATGCCAGACATTGTTGCGCCAGGCATGCTGGACTGCCTGACACTGGTGGTGGCCTTGGAGCTAGAGAACTCAATGAGGCGGTAGCGCATGTTTCTTTGGCTAACATCCTCAAGCTTGGCTCTGAGCTCTTTCATTTTCATCTGCATGGAGACATAGTGCCGATCAATCGGACTGCAGGGCATGCGCCACCAAGAATATTTTCTCAAACGAATAGCAAAATCCTGGAGGCAGTCCTCAACGTCATAGGCCACATCGTGGACCTGCTTCACCCAGGTCATTACCACTTTGTGCTCGTCTCGCTCCTCATGTGCAGCCAATAGGAAAGCCTGCATCATCTCGAGCTCTTCTTTGATAAAAGCATGGTCACGTCGTATGCCAAGCTGCAAGGCAACCCCCTCTGCGACGCTTGATTTTGCATAGCTAATTGCTGCACTGAGCACAGACTTGCCAACACTAGCACTGTCGACACCATAAATCTAGTGTGTGCTTCTGTCGAACTGAAATTAAGTCCTATCGATACCACACAGATGAAGCAATTAGGCTACTGGGTATGAGGCTTCTACATCAAAATGAAAAGGAGAAAGAAAACAAAAGATTAGACTGGCCATGATTAATAGCTGGGCCATCAACTTTATTTAATAATGATACTTCGATAAAGGTCTCTCCATCCTAATTTTTCTAAACATGCAGAAAATATAAACAGGTGCCATAATTAAGGTGGGTACAGGATGCGAACCTGCAGTCTTCAGGTCATGAACCTGATGTGGGTCTTTCTTTCCCTTTTTTCAGCAGGGTAGCCATTATTGCTAGCTTGCCCGGGATAGAACCAGCGAGGCTGGAGCTCACTTCTTGACAGACGGCTGGTATGAACTTGCTGAAAACAGGAGCATAACAGTAAGGGAATTGAGCTTCCAAAAAAGAACATGGGATGAGGTGCTTTGTTGCTAAACTGCATACCTCCTTTCTATATGCAAATGCCTGATCGAGTTCCCCAGTTCACCTGTATTTCTGAGGATCAGTGCTCTTCCATGCCAAGAAGGCAATAATTTCTCTTTGAGAACGAAAAATTAGATCGCCTCCAGCTTTTTGTACTGAGCTTGGAGTATAATATATTGTGCTACTAAAATCGGTCAACGACACCGGGGCCACGTGCAGGAAAATCTGCAGCAAAAGGTGTAGAGGCGTGTGTGTGTGTGTGTGTTTGGGACTCATTTTTCTTCTACTAATACAAATGATATGCAAACTCTCCTGTGATGGACGGACTCTGCAGTCTCCTCCCTCGGTCTCCTCAGTTCTCACCCAGGTTGGTTGGGGAAAAAGGTTTGACTTGTTTGCCATGAATGGCGACTCATCAACCACTCACACAGGTTGAGGAGGAGAAATGTAATAACCTAAATTTTGCTTCTTTTGAAATAAACCTAAATTGATATAATTTAGTATTGTGTGCTCATGAGAATATAGGAAAAATAAAATTTTTCATTAAAATAAAATTTATCATAAGGTAGCGCAACATGTTTGTGCATATATGCCTTTGCATTTGATTTATTGCGATGAGTGTTTTTTTTCAACCAAAATTCAAAATGGAATTAAAATGTTTTGGAAATTAATTTTTAAAGTGGTTTGAAATTAAAAGAAGAGGAAAAAAAAAAAAATTTAGAAAACTTTCCCCTCCCTCCCTTTCATTTTACTCGTGTCCAAGCCGGACTCCAGCCGAGATCAGAAATCGCCGTAGAATCCCATGATTCCCGGGTCCTGTGCGTGGATCACACGCCGAGCCTCCCTATAAGTATCGAGGAACCCCACGAATTCTTCTTTGCATCTCCGTGCTGCTTTTGCTAGCCCTAGCTCCATGCCGTCGCTCTTTGGATCTCGTCGGGGCCAGCGAGTCGCCCATTGCTCGCAGCACCCATGCTCGTCATCTGCTACCTCTCGCCGCCGTTCGTGACTCCCGCCGAGCTTCTGGCCGAGGAACCCCCCGGCTGTTGACGCTGTCTGCCCCTTCTCCGCCGTTTGCAAGACGTTGCCGGCCTGGGACCAACGTGAGGAAGTAGCAGACGCAGATTTTCTGTTGTCTCTCCTTCCGTCGTTGGACCACGCCATTGTTGGAAAGCCTGTGACCGGGGATCGACGTTCACCAGCCGACGACGCCACCTCGGAGTCTGTCGCCGCGACTCGACGTCGTGCGCTACTGGCAGCTTTGCCTCGCCTCCGTATGGAGCGCAAGCTGCAGCTGGTTCCCAGCTCATCGGCGACGTTATAGCAATCGTGCGGACAAGTTGTACGTGTGCGCATCGGCCGCTCACGTCTAGGAGCTAGCCTGCCGACGCCACATCTGCAGCATCAGCACCACTGTTCCGTAAAAAAAAAACCATCTATGTGAGTGCCTTTCAGATATTATCGTTTCTTTTCTAGTCAATTCTGTTCATGATCGTTACCAGACAACGATCATTGAGCTCACTTGCAAGCCGACTGCCTTTGCTGACTACACATTCAATTAATTCCACCGACCTCCATGCATTAATATATTCACACTACAAATTTCATATTATTTTAGCATTTGACTTGGAACTGTAGCAATAATATAGTGATTAACTATATTATTTCTATGCCATTGATCAGATCGTTAAAATACTATTTTATTTGTGAGTGACATATATTAATAAATCCTTGCCCAGTAGTATTTCATCTCCCTCGTCATGATTCTTTCTTTCTACTATAATGGTAGCAACAGAGTCTATCTTTAGTATACTCTTTTTAAATTTAGAGAATTTGACTTTAGTTTTCTAATTTAAATGTAAGTTTGACTTAATTCAATTTAGGTATTTCTTTGAAATATCGTACACATGCTTTATGTAATTATAATTATAATAGATGAAGCCTATATTTTTTATTTTTCTCCTATAAAAAAATAAGCCAACCGTAGCTCCGATTAACATGACCTTCGCATCTATGTGCTCGTAGAAACACGTAGATTAGTTTTCAAACCTGTTAATTGATTGGTGTACTGTTCTAATTATAGCCATGTTTGCTATGTATGATTGCTCTCTGAAATGCGTGTTGTTGTTGTGTTGATCGAGTCTAGTCGGTGGGCTTTACGTGGTGATCAAGAAGCATATCTTTGGAGGATCTGAGTTGAACTTGAAGAAGGGGTCTAAAGTATAAGGCAAGTATAGTTTGGATTTTTCTTTCTGTGACCATGATCTCGTAACATGAATAATGGAATATGCATTAACATTAAAAGATGATTTTATTACAGTTATAGAGATCTAGAGCTTGGTATTTTGTTACTCTAGTTTCTCTCCATAAGGACTTATCTGTAAGTGGTCACCGGGATTGACAGTACAACTGTGAGGGCTATATGGCTCTGGCTTTAGCCAAGTATGAGGACCTTTTCTAGCTTGTTAGAGGTTACCGAAAGGCGCAAGAGGGGCTTTACACGATGGGCATAGCGTGGCTTCTGTCCTCATGTGTTGCTGCTGCGGTGTGAACCATTTGGAAGGGGGATTCTATGTCTGCTTGTCGAGGAAACTTAGCGGTCCTAACTTGTTAGAGGAACCTTTAAAAGGCTTCATAGTGAACCCTGCCGGTCTTCCTTGGTAGTGGGCTAAGAGGTTGGCCGCCTCGGGTAAAAGGGTAAATCACGACTCACAGTGAAAGTGTACACCTCTCTTGTGAGTTTAATAAATCTGGTATACTAGCCGTGCCCACGGACACGGGCGGCCTTGGGGATTCTTATGGAATAGCTGATCACTGATGTATAATGTTTAATTATGTTGCTTAATCATATTGTTAATTGTTGTGAATTATTCTTTATTCTTGTTCACTTGATCATGTGGTTATGGGAAGTGCTACTACCTTGTAGCTATACTTGCGGAGTTCGACATGGACTCACTCTTGCTATTCCTCCTACACCTCAGGAGAAGTTTAGGCTTGTGATCAACCAGTCAGTTGCCCCTGTGGATTGGAGTCTTTGCCTGAAGATCAGAGTGTTTTTCCGCTGTCTTCTATTTAAGGTTATATTCTTTATATGAATATTATATATATATGAAGCATTGTCTTTTGATATTACCCCTATTTGTAGTCATATATGAGATTTGACTTCCTGGGCTCATATATGATGTGTATCTGGTTTTGTTCTTAAAACTGGGTGCTACGAGAAAGGTCCATCTTGCGTGGCTGCGAAGGATCCGGCCCAGCTTGGATCGCTCTCGCTCCCGCTGCTGCACTAACGATGACTGCGCGTTCGGGGCTTCGGCAGGAGCCGGGAACCGGGAGGCGATGACGAAAGTCAATGCGAGCGGCAAACCGCAAATGCTATACGGACTCACGGAGTACGTCATATGCTATTGGAAACGATCCGTCGACGAAGTCTGACAGAGTGACACATGGGGCCTCAGGGCCTGCGCGAAGCTGTTCATCTTCCACGGGGAGATGGAGGTCAGTGCTGGGGTTAGGTGAGAGAAATGCCTGTGGGTCTCTGTGGCTGCCGGATTTAAGGGGACCGGGCGGCAGGTAGGCTCGGGAGCGAGGCGCACCGGCCGGCACGCCGCCGACTGGGTTGTGGAAAGCGACCAATGGACGGGATCAGTGGCGGCCACAAGACGTTCGATAGGATTAATGAAGGCCATGGTGGACGGGCTGCGGCGGGAGGTGGGAGGCGTGGCGATGCCGAGTCGTCGGCCACGGGTGGCGGTGGATGCCGGCGGCGGAGCATGGAGATGGAAGACGAATGAAGAGTAAATGGGCTAAGTGGGCCTTAAGCAACGGATCCATTGCGAGGCGAGATGACGTGGGCTAAATGGGCTAACTGCTGCGGTTCAAGGCCGAACATGCCAGTTTCTCTTTTTCCCCAATACTAATAGTAATAATAATAAATATTAGATTAGATTAATTAATTAATAAAACTTTTCTTAAAAAATAATAAAACTATTATTAGGTTCATACATCAATTAGGTTCGGCCGACTGCTGGCGTGGCGATTGGGGATCAGGTGCTACTAGCACCGTGCTAGCTGCTAGGACAGGCAGACTTTTTTTTTTATAAAAAAAGAGGACAGGCAGACTTATGTCGAATATTCCCACCCAGCAATTGAATTAGAACTAGAATTTGAATTTTTCCACATCTTACGCTATTGTATCACATCATTAAAAATTAAATATATAGCTGATTCAATTTGACAATTCCTTCGCGTTAGCTATGTATCTTACAACCTACTCCCTGAACACTAAAGCCGATAAACATCAATTATTTGAAGAAAGAAAACCTTTGTCAGCAAAAACATCAAAAGAACTAACAAGCATAGTTTTTTTTAGTGTCCGTTCACATATGTTTCATTAAGAGGAGAAAAAATCGTTTACAGCATGGGCACCAACCACAAAGTGAGTAGCGTTGTCGGTGGTGACCGTGCACGCGACGCTTGGACAAGCTAAGGAACTCCCCCAATTAAGCAAGTACAAAGAAAGCGGTAGCTGCGGCGAACTTCGGTAACAAAGCAATTGGGGGGGACTGTAAGCAGCACTACCCTTCGATAGATTAACTTTGAGGCCTCTCAGTACCTCTTCAATACTGGTCCATTCGGGTTCTTAGCAAGTTGGCCCCGTACGTCCTCCACAAATTCCTCTTTGTAGTCACCACTGTACAGCAAAAATTCCTTGAAGCTTTGAAGAGATGCTAGGCCATAGAAGAACACAATGTTGGTTTTCTCCTTCCAACCAGCAAAAAACAGCTGCTCAAGTTTAGGCATTGCTCCTTCTTCAAACTCCACTGATTTGAGGTTATCTAGCAGAGCTAACTCCAGCACTCTCAAACTCGGGAAGACCACCCGTTGGAAACTGAGGCAGAGCTCTTCAACTTGGAACGATTTTTGCCACAAACATAGAATTTGCAAGTTTGGTAGCTCCCCAATGACTTGTATGCTGGCATCGAGCTCGCATAGCATGGTGCTTCGCAGCTTTAGCTTCACAAGATTTTGGAGCCCCTTGGTCCATTCTGGTAATTTAACTAGGCTTCCCACCAGGTGGAGGCTCTCAAGTTTTTTTGGGGGTGAGGATACGCCATCCAAGCAGCCATGCAATCCTGGCTCCATCACTGACACTAACAATGCTATCAGGCAATTGAGATCGGAAAGTGTTAAACAAAATTCTCTACAATTTTTCTTGTTGACACCGGTCACTTCTAACTTGCTTAGTTGGGTGAGTCTTCTAATGTCCTTTAGGATTGTCTTCCTCTGAGCAATGTTCACAATACCTAGTGTGTCCAGAGCTTTCAGCTTCCTGATCCCTGTGGGAAATACAACACCATGAGGGTCTAGTCGCCTTTCTAAAACTGGGGGCATGACACAGGAATAGATATTGCACACATCATGCCTATTTGGGTTGCCATCAATATCCACTGCATCTCTCATAAGCTGAGGTGCACAACACGAGGCACAAAAGCCCACTGAAGAAAGGGCCAGAAGGCATCGCTTGTCCTGCGCTAGCTTTGGTTTGTCTTTAAAGTTTTCATAAAAGCCAGAATGTAAAATTCCGAAATTGTTCCCAGAACGTATAAACCTCAACCTTTTGAGCTTGATGATACTGCTTGGCAGCTTGATTACTCGTGTACCAATAACATCTAGTGTCTGGAGTTGGCTCAGGTTACCCACAGAACCTGGTAAGTATAAAATACCTTCACACCCTCTCAGAGAAAGGTATACTAAGTGTAGAAGAATCCCAATGTTTTCAAGGTGATGATCAAGTAAACCTAATGTTCCTTCCAAGTCCAGCACCCGCAGCATACTCATCTTTTTAGAGATAAAAAATGGCTGCCACTTCCCAAATACTGTTAGTGATCTGATGCGGGACAGGTCCACCATGCTCTCTAACTCACTCTTATCTCCCTTCCAATTGCTGTTTATGGCAAGGTGGCGAACAACACCATGAGTGTTTGAGCTACAGCCTTCCTCCAGTCTCAAGACAAGATCCTCGTCTGCTGACTTTGAGATTGCGATTTCACGCATAAGCTCATGGATTTTGCAAGAGTCAATTCCTTTACATATGTAAATATACCGTTGGGATGGTAGGATCATCCTTCGGTCTATTAGTTCCATAAAATAGTTGTTTGCTATCTTCTCTGCAGATTTATCTCGAATGTCGCTCGAGTAACCTTCAGCCATCCACCGCCGAATCAGACGTCTCCGGCCAACCATGTAGCCTGCTGGAAATATGGACAGATATAAGAAACAGGCCTTGAGGTGATAAGGTAAACCATCATAGCTTTTGAGGAGAACATTTTTTATCATTCCAAGCTCTGGATTCATCTCCAACTCAGCACTAATATGTTCATTTAGTTTTCTCCACTCCATAGGTGTTTTTTGTTGCTTTTCCAAGAATCCACCAATGGTAACTATTGCAAGGGGAAGTCCATCGCACTTCTTCAAAATCAATTTTGCTTCATCAACTAACTCAGGGTATCGTTCATCCAAATCTGTGATGTTCCCAAATACCTGAAACAGATAAAATTTGAGTTTCTTTTGCAGTCCAAAATATTTATCACATATCAAATCATCTTTCTGATTTAATTTTAAAAATTAAGTTTACATGAATCCTTATAACCCAATTTTTAAAGAAAAATGGGATATGATGTTGATCTACTTTCAGGCTGCAGCTCATCCAGTTTTGAGTGTTAGGAACAACACATGAGTCTGACATGGCAAACAAAATAGCACCAAGAATTTTCAAAAAAACAAAACAAAACAGCACAGGTGTTATGGAGCTAAAACCCTCAAGAAAAAACAACTCAATGGGCTAATTATATCGAGCTGCATGCATCAAACTGTTTAACCAAAAACTAATCTGAAAGGGAAAAGTAAGCAAAACTCACTTGTACGTTAACAATTACACATGATTAGAATGCTAAGGATGTTGAGTAATCAGTTTTATATTTTGGAGAGTCGTATTAATTTGCATTTAAAATTTAGGTGGCTATATATACACACTTTCTTTGAAAAAAAGAAAGGGATGATGGTGTATGTTGGTGGGCATACAAATTTTTCTAAGGAGCACACCATTTACCTTCTTTCATTGAATGACACAAATGATAACATGTTTCAATGGGTACTGTGCCTTGAATGTAACTCGAAAATGACAAACAAAAACCACGGCATTACACTGATATGTTATGAATACCTTTTCGGTGAAGAGGTCACGTGCATCCTTTTCTCCCAGACTTTTAAGCATGTATATGTTATTGTCTTTCTTCGAGCAATGCTTAGCAACATTCTCTAATCTTGTGGTGATTATGATTCGACTCGCTGTTTTTGTTATAGGAAAATGTTCTATTATGGTGTCCCATTCTGTTGTGGATGATAAATCATCTAGAACAATCAAGTATCTCTTTCCTTCTAAAGAGCCAGTCAGTGTTAATTTAGCTCCTAGCTTCATTCTGTCACCATCAGTCGCCTCCTCATTTCTGCAAGACATTTCATCCAATTGCACAGCTAAGCTACTGAAGAGCTCCTCAAGATGGAAAGGATGCATGATTGTGGCACAAGCACGCTTCTCAAACATGGCACTGAGCTCTTGACTTTGGTAGACATCTTTGACTAGAGTAGTTTTACCAAGGCCACCCATTCCACACACAGAGATCACCTCAAGTTGTTGGCTACCTGTATCTGAGATGAGCTTGATAATTTCTGATTTTTCCTTTTCTCGCCCAATGAGCTGGGATTCCTTATAAGCATCTTCCTCTGTATTGATGGCAATGACTCTGTTTCCACCCATGGAATGGATAGTATCAGTAATTTCTTTGTTTAAGTTAGATCCTAGCCCCACTGAATTTGTTCCGTCTTGTGAATCCTAAACACAAGCAAACCATGTTACATCATGCCATCTATTTCAAAGGACAATGTTTAGTCATTTTTGAATCATCTCCAATGACCATATAAATACTTATATATTTTTGAAGCGAGAAATAATTTCATTACCAGCAACATAGAAATCCTGGACAAAATATAAAAAACATAGAGAAAATATATGTAATTTGCAGCTCAAAAGATCTGTTTTAAGATGATCAAATTGGTTAATCAACTATACACATTTAGGTAGAAGCTAGCTTCTAGAAAAATAAGGCAAATACCTTTTCAGGAAGATACAACTATGTAGTAGGTACATAGGTATGCAACATTTGTACATTTCAAAATGTTTAAGATTTTATGGATCTAAAGATATCATCATTGAGTGCGCCTGCATGTTGTGCTCATAGTAGTATTGTCATTTAAAAATATAATATGGAAAGCTTGTAATGTCTATGGTTGGACATATGTAGTTTTTGTGTGCAGCATTATAGCAAATCACCTAACATTGTCTTTAGAGCACCAAGCTACTTGACTTTTTAGTGGTTCTATTTTGTAAAAGTAGGTACCTAGATATCTATGCACCTATTTACCAAGTTCATTCATGGGTATATGATACAATAGGGTTAAGCCTGCATGTTGTTGCAGTAATTCTTCTATTCAAATTTAGTAGAGGATCAACTATTTTGAGTGTTTTCTAACTATTCGTTCTCACCCGGGGTTGTTCCTCCCAAAATATAAGCATTTCTATTTTTTTTTCTAAACAAAGCTATCATAAGTTTGACCTAGTTTACATAGAACAACAATAATATTTACGATATCAAATAAGCATCATTAGATTCATTATGAAATACTCCCTCTATTTTTTTTACATGTCGTATTAGGTTTGTCCTAAGTCAAACAGCCATCAATTTCAAAAAGTCTGTGTAGTATCACAACATGCGAGCTATATATTATGAAAGTATTCCTTATAGTGAATCTAAAAATATAAAACTTATGTCATTAACTTATATTTTTGTTTTGAAATTGATGGTCCAAGATAGAAATGTTTGACTTAGGACAAAGCTAATATGACATGTAAAAAACGGAGGGTGTACATTTTCATAAATTTTTTTTATATCATAGATGATAATACTCTTTGCGATAAACAAAGCCAAACTTAGAAAAGTTGACTTAAGACAAAACTAGAGAAACTCTAATATTTCAGGATAGAGGGATTGCTATTTTTTATCTTAAGAGAACCATGCGCTGCAAATGCAAAACCTGATGGTGAATGGCCTCTTTTGCCCCATTGATGTTGATTTTTTTTTTTTGCCTCTAAGCAATAATGAATGATAAATAGAAAAATCAATAATACAAGATTTTCAATGGTGTTTCACCAGACCTGAACAAGGTGCAACAAGCGATGCTGAATGAAGGATCCTTGTGGTGTGAGCTATAGATCTCTGGGTGGCAGGTGCTGCTACCTGGTTGGTTCAGCGTTTTTTTTTTGTTGTGGTGGTCTTTGGGATGCCCCTTTCATGTATGTGGCATATCAATTGTATTTATCTAGTAGGCACTTAGGGCCAATAACCTAGCAAATGTTCTTGCTCTTTTTAAGAAAAAATGACAGGCACCTCTCCTTTGTTCTAGGAAAAAAAGAATTCTTCTTTTAGTTATCATGCCATAGAATTGGAGGATATAGCCCTTTTTAAGAATTCCATATAGAATTCCATTTTCTTCTATTTGTAGGAGTAATTATAAAATGCCTGCCATCGAACTCTCATTAGTTATGTTGTGGTATGAAATTACTTCAACAACAAAATAGTTATCTGAAAAGTTGGGATAGAAACCAGGATGTAGAAAAAGTAATTTACATGATTTAAGAGACCAAATATTACCTTCTCATAAAAAGCATAAAAAGTCTGGTTGGTAGACAATCGCTTGTGATTTGGTAGCACAGTGTCTGGTCCAACACATAAGCTTGCAACTTCAACATTCTGTGTGCACACCAAGAGTCGGCTCCCTTTGTTGTTATTTGGGAAGCATGCTTTAATCTGATCCCACTCTTCAATGTTAGACATGTCTCTAAGCACAATCACATAACTCTTCATATTCACATATTTCTTAAACTCAAATACCAAATCATCTTCCTTCATCATCCCCATCCTTCGTAGATCTTGGTCTCCAGGAGTTGATTGCAGTTGTCCTGTCACAGTGTCTTCAAGCGAATCAATATAGAATTGCCTGATAATGTTTCGTAGGAACTCTGTTGGATTGAAAGGATGCATGATCTGGATCCAAGCATAACATTCAAACTTCTTGTTTCTCTTCAGATAGTCAAAGACCATTTTGATGATGGGCATATCTTCATAATCACTTGCTCCCCACATAGCAATCACTCTAAGGTCCTTATCCTTTGTAATGATTAGTTGAATGAGATCCAATTTTGCTTTGTTCTGCTGCCTCCAAGCTTCATCGTTGCCAGACATTGTTGTGCCAGGCATGCTGGACTGCCTGGCACTGGTTGTGGCCTTGGAGCTAGAGACCTCGATGAGGCGGTAACGCATGTTTCTTTGGCTAACATCCTCAAGCTTGGCTCTGAGCTCTTTCATTTTCATCTGCATGGAGACATAGTGCCAATCAATTGGACTGCAGGGCATGCGCCACCAAGAACGTTTTCCCAAACGAATAGCAAAATCCTGGAGGCAGTCCTCAACGTCATAGGCCACATCGCGGACCTGCTTCACCCAGGTCATTACCACTTTGTGCTCGTCTCGCTCCACATGTGCAGCCAGTAGGAAAGCCTGCATCATCTCGAGCTCTTCTTTGATAAAAGCATGGTCACGTCTTATGCCAAGCTGCAAGGCAACCTCCTCTGCGACGGTTGATTTTGCATAGCTAATTGCTGCACTGAGCACAGACTTGCCAACACTGAGCACTGTCGACTCCATAAATCTAGTGTGTGCTTCTGTGAGCAATTGAAGTCCTATCAATACCACACAGATGAAGCAATTAGGGCGACTGGGTATGGGGCTTCTTCATCAAAATGAAAAGGAGAAAGAAAACAAAAGATTAGACTGGCCATGATGCATGCCGAAGTATAAGATTGATTAACAGCTGGGCCATCAACTTTATTATTTAGTAATGATACTTCGATGAATCGATGAAGAAAATAAATTCTCCATCCTTTTTTTTTCTAAACATGCAGAAAATGTAACCTGATGTATATGGAGGTGCCGTAATTAAGGTGGAGATAGCCGGACGCCCGGACAGGATGCGAACCTGCAGTCTTCAAGTCATGAGCCTGATGAGGGTCTTTCTTTCCCTCTTTTCAGCAGGGTTGCCAATACGAGCTTGCCCGGGATAGAACCAGCGAGGCTGGAGCTCACGTCTTGACAGACAGCGGGTATGAACTTGCTGAAAACAGGAGCATAGAATAGAAGTGAGGGAATTGAGCTTCCAAGAAAGAGCATGAGATGGTTCTTTGTTGCTAAACTGCATACCTCCTTTCTATATGCAAATGCCTGATCGAGCTCCACAGTTCACCTGTATTTCTGAGGATCGGTGCTCTTCCATGCCAAGAAGGCAATACCTTCTCTTTGAGAATGAAGTAGATCGCCTCCAGCTTTTTGTACTGGGCTTGGCATATATAATATATTGTGCCACTAAAATCGGTCAACGACACCGGGCCCGTGTGCAGGAAAATCTACAGCCAAATGAGATGGACGGTCAGCGAAGGTGTGGAGGCGTGCGTGTTTGGGTCTATGTAGGACTCATTTTTCTTCTACTAATAATACAATGATGTGCAGCTCTCCTGTCTGTATGATGAACAAAAAATGAGATGGACGGACCCTGCAGTCTCCTCCCTCGGTCTCCTCAGTTCTCACCCAGCTTGGTTGGGGAAAAAGGTTTGACTTGTTTGCCATGAATGGCGACTCATCAACCACTCGCAGTTTGAGGAGGAGAAAGGTCCATCTTGCGTCTCCGCGAAGGAACCGGCCGCCTGTGCGGTGGTGGCGGAGACCGGCCCAGCTTGGATCGCTCTCGCTCCCACCGCTTCGCTAACGACGACTGCGCTTTCGGGGCTTCGGCCGGAGCCGGGAACCGGGAGGCGATGACGAGAGTCATTGCGAGCGGCCAAATGCTATACGGACTCACGGAGTACGTCATATGCGATTGGAAACGATCCGTCGACGAAGTCTGACAGAGTGACACATGGGCCTGCGCGAAGCTGTTCATCTTCCACGCGGAGATGAAGGTCAGTGCTGGGGTTAGGAGAGAGAAATGCCTGTGGATCTCTGTGGCTACCGGATTTAGATAGGGGACCCGGCGGCAGCAGGTAGGCTCGGGAGCGAGGCGCACCGGCCGGCACGCCGCCGTATATGGGTTGTGGAAGGCGACCAGTGAACGGTGTCAGTGGCGGACACAAGACGTTCGATAGGATTAGTGAAGGGCAGGTCGGACGGACGGTGGTGGGAGGTGGGAGGCGTGGCGATGCCGAGACGCCGGCCGCGGGTGGCGGTGGATGCCGGCGGCGGAGCCGCGGAGGATGGAGATGGAAGACGAATGAAGAGTAAATGGGCTAAGTGGGCCTTAAGCAACGGATCAATTGCGAGGCGAGATGACGTGGGCTAAATGGGCTAACTGCTGCGATTCAAGGCCGAACATGCCAGTTTCTTTTTCTTGTCCATACTATAGTAATAAATATTCGAATCAGATTAACAAAAGTATTATTAGGTTCATAAATCATTAGGTTCGGCCGACTGCTGGTGTGGCGATTGGGGATCAGGTGCTACTAGCACCGTGCTAGCTGCTAGGCCAACAACAGGACAGGCAGACTTCATAAGAAAAAACAGGACAGGCAGACTCATGTCGAATATTCCCACACAGCAATTGAATTAGAAGTTGAATTTGTCCAAATCTTACACTATTGTATCACATCATTAAAAATTAAATATATAGCTGATTCAATTTGAAAATTCCTTCGCATTAGCTATGTATCTTCTAAATCCACCACATAGCAGCAGTGGATATCCTACATAACTGGGATTTTCTATTGTGGATATTTTTGTGAGTTAAAATTGTGGTGTCAAATATACCACTAGTAGCATATCATCGATATCCAAGCATATTCTTAACAACCTGAAAGTAGAAAGGCCTAGCTCCCTAAACACCCTTAAATTGTTTTTATTTTGAATTCAAATCAATTAAAAAAAACTCAACAAAACATGAATTCTAAATTCTAAATGCACAATCAAGATTTGAATATTGTTTTGGTAGGGGTGTGCCAAGCCCAAGCAATAATGCAACACTAGGGTGACACTTGAGAGCCCAGATAGCAAGCTATCATAACAAACTCTCCCCCTAAAAAAATAAATTTAATATAATTGTGAGATAGTGTCTCACATATCACATATCGATATCAAACCGATAAGAACAGATACTACACTTGATCTTCTTCTTCTTCTTAGCCAAAAGGCCGAGAAAGGTATGAATTGTGTTGTCGCACCTTCCTTGGTTTTATTTGCTCCTGACTGTTGTAGGTGCTGTTCAAACACAATGTGGTACTAAGTAATATACGTTTGTAAATTGTAATCGGCCATACAGAGAAGGGCCAGGGCTCTATTGGGCCGCCCAATACGACTGGCCCATTAATCAAGGAATCCAATTTCCTTCCATCCAGGGAAGATCGGCCCGTTATTGCCGGATCTGGGGCACCGTTGGAACTTGGAATTGGAAGAGGCTCGGTACTCGGCCCACGGCGGCTGCGGCGGCGCCGGCGCCGGCGCCCGGCGATTGATGGTTGCCTACTTGCCTGAAGGCGCGGATGGGGAGGGGCAAAGAGTCTTGCGACTGTGCATACAGATGTGAGGGCGGCCTTTCCCTCCTTCCTTCATTGTAGGCTTTGATTTGAGCGGTACTATTTCCGCATTTCCTTGGCCAAGATGATGGGCTGATATCTGTAGAAATGGGCGTAGTTGTTCCGAAATCGAGATTTAGTAATATATAGAAGTCAAAAAGAGCTATCGTCCAGCAGTTATTTCTGATTCCAGTCTACTTCCTGAACATTCATCAATTAGCAGTGTGATAAAACAGTATGAACTGATTTCGTGAGTTAGGCACTAGAATAAGGTTAGCAGCCAACCTGTGATATTTAGTTAGCATTTTCGTGCACTGGAACTGAATCTGAACAAAATTTCTTCATCACAACACTGTAGGGTTAAGGGAAAAGGAAATCTGCTATTCGATGGAGTACTAGACAATTTGCCAACTCTGATTTTACAGTGCAAAACATCATAGTATCTTCTTTGGTAGGTTCTAACTCAACACTACTTATTGTCTCAATAGTGATCTTGATTCCTTCTTTTCTAATCACAGTGTGATTGTCTTTACATGCTTCCATCTGTACATCCTCGGTGTACCATTGGAAAAACATTGCACAAAAACCGTGCTCCAAGGTACTTCTGGGAAAAAAAGATGGAAGAGAAAAAAAAAAGAGAGGAAACAAGATGCAAGCCCTGGATATCTTCGTCTTCAGGAGCTGCACACAGCAAATTGCTGGTTCACTCCACTGGGTGGTTGCATCATCCTGCTTGTGAGGTGGCAAGGCATCAGTATGGAACTGAGGAGCGCCTTCTCAACATCTTCAGAGGCTTCTCTCCTTAGTAAACACATAACATACTCCATCACTGCTGTATCACAAGGCAGTGTGATCCTCCTGTCACTTGTGAACCCAAACTCTTCCTGTGACAGCTTCAGGAGCTCTACAAAGACTGCCGTGTGGAGGTAAGAAAGGGGGATCTCAAACCGCTTCCCATCAGAAGAGTAGACGATGCAGTTGCCCTTCCCTGCAACGATGCTGCTGCAGGATGGGTTGATTTCCTTTTTCACTGCTGTGACCCTTCTTCGCCCAACTGCACCCATTCCCTGCATCTTCTTGGACAATTGAGCTATCTTCTTGGAGCTGATCATGTTGCTACCTGCCTTTGCCTAACAAGGAGATGAAATGATGAGAAACAATCTGATTTGTGTGTGGTGATGGTTTGTGTCAGTGATCGTGTATTTATAGGGCCCATATGCGGTACGATTTGTGAGGGTTTGCATCTTGGTCTCAGCTATCACAAATGCCAAGCTGGCAAGGGACAAGCCCATGAGCTTCCTTGGTGAGATGTTCATATCAATCGTTGGCAGATTCAATGCACAGCAGCACAGGACCATTGTTTCTCACATGGTGGAGCCACCTTTACTGGCTTGGTATGTGATTGTTTCTGCCTACTGGGGTGGGCCTAATTTTGACTTAATGGTATTAGGATTATAGAGTGTTTTATGTACACAGTAGTAAAGTCTTTTTCTATACGCACTCATGTACTCCTATATATTGCCCCCATGGGAGTATTATTCAATACATTCAAAACACTGGGTCCAGTTTTTCCAGCTTGCTTTTTCTGAGATATTAAATGTGATAACAACTTACATTCCCTTGTTATATAGGTTCAAATCGCCCTATCCTGTGTTGTTTGATGAGGATTCCATTGTCAAATGAGGTAAATTTCTCTGCCATTTACGATTTTATTTGCAGAAAAACTATTTCATGATGCCTTTGCTAATTTTTCTCAGCTTTTCCAGCAATTGCAACATGATGGAAACAAAATAACATGATTGCAGTCAGCAAAAACATTCTCTTGAAATTTGTTTACATCTATGTAGAATTTTACCGACCAGTATTTAGCCATGTCAACTTCTTGGCTAAAGCTCCTGCTTAGACCAGAGCATATCTTTTGCTAATTTCTGCCTAGGCCTGGGGGTGAGGTTGGGGCTAAGGATATTATAAGGGCTTTGGGTAATATGTATAGGTGACAGAAAAAAGGTCCATGTGGTTTCAATAAAATAAAATGGTTCTGGCATTTGTGCAGTAGTTATTGATGTGTCTAGTTGGCAAGCTGCAAGGCCATGGATCTGTTAATGCAGTGTTTGCTACAATGAAGGCAATGCCATTATGAATGCAATATTTCTGGGCCAAATTGTGGTGTGCTGCGGTCCTTGCAGGGACCATAGTAGGGACTTGGTAGTTGGATAATTGAATCGGTATTCTGTTCTAGTGGCTTCACACGTTCATAGAAGCATTCAGCTAATCAGCAATCATCTTGGTCCCAGCTCTTGTGAACATAAGGGCATATTTATAAAAAAAAAATAATCATTTTGAAGGATGGCCACTGAAAAGGTTATCTAGGATGCTTCATGAGCCCTTCCTCAGCTGATGATGAGAGAGCTATACAATGATCAAGAGAAATGAGGGAAACAAGTAGGGTTCTGAGTTTCAAGAAGTAGCCTCCTTTGTTAGTTGTGTAAGGAGAACTGGAGATGTCAATAGGCTACATGCTTTTGGCAACATTAATTCAGTTAGGACGGTGCTGGATGGTTCAACTAACTTGCTCGACAATCTCTTATCTCCATTGTATGTTGTGTCCCAGTTAGTCAACAACATCTCACATGCCCTCAATTTCCTTTGTTTCTTCCTGCTATTCCTTGTAGGTCTCTTCAAGAAGACTGCAGTTATGTTAACAACATTTTGGCCATTTCTTTTCTAAATTGTATGTACTTTTACCAGTGTTGTATGATATACCTTATGAGTTATGACAATATTTTTGCGTTAAAATAAGCTTATCTCACGTGCATATGTAACTCCACTAGAGCTCTCAACTCATCTATGCCCTGTTTGTGATGTGAAAAAAGTATATTCTTTTTTTAGAGTTTTTTTCTCCAACATTTCAGGAGTTTTTTCAGTAAATCTCAAGTGGAATAGTATAATCAAGGGATCAAGATGGCTAGTTTCTCTGGATCATATGTTAGAATGGTCAGTACAAGAATGCAGGAAACCTACCAACTTACATGTTGGAATTGTATGCACAGGTAATGCACACACCCATTGTAACTTGAATATAGATATTCATTTATACAGTGTTGCATTTGATTTCACTCTTTGTAATTGTGCAATAAGGCAACTAAGCCATTGGTATAGTCCTAGTCCAATACTATGTATTGTTATATCCCAGAGGCGGATCTGCAGGTAAGGCCCCTAGGGCCTAGGCCCTACTCATTGACCCAAGAGCACCTAATACCCCACATGGTTTATGGTCAAGAAACAAAGAGAAACCAAGAAGAGTCAAGGGCTATACCGTCTGTCGTGAGCACCTACATCAAGTTAGTTTAACACTGCAGCACCGTGATAGGCTTCTGATGACTGGAATCCAAATCAAAATGTTTGTTGGCCGGCAACAGGGTGCTCCATCAGACATTCAGAGTTTATTGTTAGATTAGCTGTGTATATGCAGAAGGACGCTCATGGAAAATTCTCGCTTTAGGGATTCTTTATGGGAGATTGCACTTGTACAGGCTTACAAAAAATGAAATGCTGATAGGAATACTTCAAATAGTTTATGTAATATTGAATTAAAGCTGTAGTTTTTCTGTTAATATGTACAGTTTCGTCTAATTTTCAGTGATTTATGCTCACAATTTTTTTTTTGCCGAATTCTGGAGGTGTTAGTTTAAATTGGTTGGACCCTTTTTTATCAAGTAGTCCTGAAAATCAATAAAATTCACGAAAATCGTTTCTACAACTGCAGCTCCAAGTTATTTCATTTAGCGATAGCATACCCATTGGGTAGAGACATAGTGAACAGTTTTCATCCGCTAGATATAGGCCCTAGTCATATCATAAGTAAATTCTGGATCCGCCACTGTTATATCCATTAGGATGTAGTAACTTGAGTCAAGAAAAACAAGACTTGCTACTAGTTAGGATGTATTGTTATATCCATTACAGCAAATACAAATTTGGTTAGGACTTATAATGGTGCTGCTTGGTTCAAATAACTAGAGTCAAGAAAGTCTTGTTAAAGTAAACATATTTTTGGGTAGGATGAGTCTGATTGGTTTGAATATATTGAGTCAAGAAAAAGGACTTCCACTAGATCCTTGGTTAACTGGAGTCAGTATTTATTTCAATGCAAGCTTGATTCCTCCTTTTCTAATCACGATTCACGATGTAATTATTTTTACATTCCATTTGTACGACCACAGCATACCATGGAAAAACGTTACACAAAAACTGTGCTCCATGGTAGATCTGGGCAAAAAAGGTGGAATTGGAGAAAATAAAAGGAGAGAAAACAAGCTCAAAGCCCTGGTGTCTTCATCTTCAGGAGCTAGACAGAGCAAATTGGTTGTTAAATCCACTGGATGGTTGCACCATTCTGGTTTGATGGTGGCAAGGCATCACTATGGAACTGAGTGCCTTCTCGACATCTTCAGAGGCTTCTCTCCTTAGCAAACACATCATATACTCAATGACGGCTGTATCACAAGGAAGTGTGATCCTCTCATCACTCGTGTACCCAAACTCTTCCTGTGACAGCTTGAGGAGCTCTGTGAAGACTGTTGTGTGGAGGTACGTGAGGGGGATCTCAATCCGCTTCCCATCAGAAGAGTAGAAAACGCAGTTGCCCTTCCCTGCAACTACGCTGCTGCAAGATGGATTGATCTCCTTGTCCACTGTTGTGACCCTTCTTCGCGCAACTACACCCATTCCCCGCCACTTCTTGGACAGTTGAGCTAGTTTCTTTGAACTGATCATGGTGGCTGCTTGCCTTTCTATCAAGGAAACAGACTCCTGTTTTTGCGATGAAACGATCAGAATCAGTTCGATTTGTGTGTGGTAATGGTTCGTTTCAGTGATCATGTATTTATACAGGTACATATGAGGTAGAACATGGGAGGGTTTGCATCTTGGTCTCAGGGTCTCAGCTATAACAAATGGCAAGCTGGCAAGGGACAAGCCCATGAGCTTCCCTGGTGAGATGTTCCTATCTATGGTTGGGAAATTCAATGCACCAGACCATAGTTTTGCACATGGTGGAGCCATCTTTACTGGCTGGGTATGCGATCACTTCAGCCTACTGGAGTGGGCCTAATTTTGACTCAATGGTACAAATTGTTGGGTCCAGTTTTTCATGAAAAGGTCCAGTTTTTCCATTTTGCTTTTTGTTGTGTGATATATGTTCAGTTCATCCAATCCTATGTTGGTTGATGAGGATATTAAAGGTGTACATTCCTCTGCCCCTTATGATTTTATTTGGAGATTATTTTGCATTTGCAGAATTCCATCTTGTCTCTTTTCCAGTGTGCTCAGTGCAACGGAAACTAGATAAAATGCTTGCCAATTAGCCAACACATTTTCTTGAAAAATGTTTATATCTAATGTATGACCAGTTTTTCTACTTTGCTTGTAGTCTAGCTTAGACACTTAGACCAGAGTGTATCTTTTGCTTATTTTCCACCTAGATGTCCAGTTTAAGAATACAGGTCTATGTATAATTTGGGAACCAAGGATAGTCAATAGTCATTATATTGTTGAATAAATATATCTAGAGAGGTGACAATAAATATGTCGTGGTTTTAATAAAATAAAATAAAATGGTCCATGGCTTTTGCATAGTAGTTATATTGATGTGCCTAGTTGGCAAGAGCAAGACTTAATTCAATGTTCTCTAAAATAAAGTCAGTGTGGTTATGAATCTGATGTTGCCGAGCCAAATGTAGGTGCACCGCGGTCCTTGCAGAGGCCATAGCAGGGACTTGGTGGTTGGATAATTGGATCTTTATTGTAGCAGTGGCTCCGTGTTGAATGTAAGCACTTGTCAATAATCTTAGTCCCAGCACTTGTCAATGGAAGGACATATTTATGATAGGAATCAGTTGGAGAGAGAGACCATAAAAAAGATTATCTATGATGTTTCGTGAGTCCTTCCTCAGCTGATGGCACAAGGGCCGTACATTGGCCGAGAGACATTTTTTCTCGAATACGTAAAAGACTTGCGCATCATTGCATTTAAGAAAGGAGTTTTTACAAAGCTTTTACAAGAATGCGAGAGGTTTTTGGATTAAAACGATAGCTCTCGACCCCTCGCCGAACTCCGCATGCTGATCACTCCCTAACTAGACAACCTAGTTTGGTCGCACCGCCTTTGATCCACTGGCTTGCGGTGGCCTTGATGACATCGAGCACCTGTAGTACCGTCGAGGAAGCCCCCCTAAAACAGCGCGCGTTCCTTTCCTTCCATAGCTCCCATGCTGCTAGGGCGAATAGTGTGTCGGCGCCTTTCCTCTTGTCCCCGTCCCAGTCTTTGTCGCCAGGAAGTCCAACAATCAAGGATCGTGTCCTCTCGCATGTCGTGGTGGCTGGGCCCCCAAGAAAACGAGCATGGTGAACCAGACTTGTCCGGAGAAGGAGCAGAAGAGATAATGTGGTCGATCGTCTCGGGCTCCTGTTCACACAAGAAGCAATGCTCGCAGCCTCGAGTCCGTGGCGTTGGCGTCTGTCTGCCGTCGGTGTCGCCGCCCGGCGCGCCAGCCAGAGGAAGATCTTGACTCGGAGGGGTGCCCACGTAGTCCATATGCGCTCGAATTCGGAGTTTTGGTATGCAGGATGGAATAGCGCTCGGTACGCCGATCTCGAGGTGTATACTCCGTCGGCGACCACCTCCGGATGAGCCGGTCCTCGGCGTCGGTGAGGACGGTGTCTCGCACCAGTCCCAGATCTTTAAGTACTCCTCCACCCCCGAACAACAGGCAGGGCCGGCCCCGATCTGCGATATCCAAGTGTTGTTGGCGATTGCGTCGCGAACTGCTTGGACCTGATGTTTCGGCGGTCAACGAAGGAGAACAGCGAGTGGGTGCCAGGTGCTGTATGGTGTCCCCGTGCAGCCATCGCGCAGATCCGAACATCGTCCTACGGCCGTTGCCAACCACCGTATGTGTGGATGCCGCGAAGAAAGCTCGAACGTCATCATCGACCGTGGTCGGAAGAGATGCCCATGCTCGGCTGTCGTCTGTCTCTCGAAGCCACAGCCATCTCGTTTGCAGCGCTATCTCGGTGAGTCGCAGGTCCGGTATGCCTAGGCCCCCCAGCTCCTTAGGCCTGCTCAAGGTTGGCCATGCAACCATGCATTTTCCTCGGACTGACTCATCTTTCCCGGCCCAGAGAAAGCGGCGGCATATGGCATCAATCTCCCTTCGTGCCCAAGCTGGCAGACCGTCTGCAATAAGGGAATAAATCGGGATTGCCGCTAGCACCGAACGAATCCAGATGAGGCGGTAGGGTCCTGAGTTTTAAGAAGTAGCTTCCTTTGTTAGTTGTGGAAGGAGACTGGAAATGTCGATAGGCTACAACCTTTTGCCAACATCAATTTCAGGGAGACAGTGCTTGTTGGTGGAAACAACTTGCTTGAAAATTTCTTATCAGCATGGTGCATTGTGGTCCAGCAAATTAGTCCCCAGCATCTCTACTGTCCCATTTCCTTGTTTCTTTGGGTCATTCCTGATAGCTCTCTACAACAGTATAACTACATCAAGGCTGCAGCTATGAGAGGTATCTGAATTGATTTATTTTAGAAATTACACGTTGAAATAAGATTACCTCATGTGCATATCTGACTCCTCTCCAGGTGTTAATCGCATTCTGGCATTCTGCTGAGCTGGGTATTTCAGGCTCTCAACTGATCCATGCCATTCTCTGAAGAAAAGGTATCGTCATCTCCATGGTCATGTTTATTCCTTTCATAGGTGAGTATGTGTGCTTTGCTTCATTTATTTTGTCGGCACCCTCTGTTCTCGGTGTTACTATGTTGGACCTTACGCATCCTTGCATCTCCTACAAAATCAGATGAATGTTGTGTGCTTCAGAAATAAAGGAAACAATTAAGGATGCTAGTGGGTTGGCCCGCGAACTCACATATAGGCTTAGTTTTGCAGGTTGTCGTGGGCCAACCCGCTTGCATCCCTAAACAATAGGCCCATTCTGCCTGGAGAATTTTCAGGCTATAACTGAAAACAAATCTTAACTGTGTAACTGGGCTTCGTTTTTCCAACATTTCAGGTGTTAATTTTCATGAGTCGGAAGTGGGAACAGCATAGTCTAGGGATCAGGATGGCCAGCTGTTCTGGAGCATATATATGTTACAAAGGTCAGTAAGAGAACACAGGAAACCTCGCAACTTACATGTTGGGACCTATCTTTTTTTAGCATGGTTCATCATGGTTGGGAGTTGGGACCATATCTAGATGCACAGTTATTGCATCCATGTATGGTAGCTTGCGTCCGAATCTTCTTTGTATGACGATGCTGACGCGGTTGGTTCATTTTATTCTGTAACTGTGCGGCAAGCATGTTGCAGTTGTATTTCGTTGGACGGGGTTACTGCTTCCAACTTTGGTTGCTCTAAAAGAGAGTGAAGTATTATGGGCCAGGCTAAACAATTACTACTTCCTGGTCTTGGAAGAGTTCGGTCCAGCTGTTTGCTGTCGATCTGGGCTAACAAGGCCGCAAGTAATGTACGGCCCAGCATGTCTTGTTGATCTGTTCAAGATAAAACTGGTAGGGAACAGGCTGATCTGTGTTTATCCCCCCGGCCCCACCCCCCCCAAAAAAAAAAGGCTGATCTGTGAATCCGTCGTCACCGCAATCAGGCACCCGGTACTAAATGATGCTCTGCAGACTGCAGTAGCACAGCCGCACAGCCGCCGATGTAGGGAACATGGTGCACTACCAGGACAGTCGAAGAAGCTTTGCTGAGCTCTTGCCAATCTTCAGCTTTTCCTGAACAGACCAGCCAATTTATTGATAAATTAAGATGAATTAATGCGGAACTCTCATGTTTAGATGTTTACGTATGGATACGGGGTTTGGAGTATCTACGTATTACGTATACCAGGGCAGTTCGATCCAAAAGGAGAGAAAGATGCTAAGTAGTACACTTTTAGTGGCAGGCATAGATACAGCTGATATTCTAGAGTGGAAGACAAAGGAGTAGACATTTGTTGATCGAATGTAGATTCAGTTTGTTTGAGGCACGGGGATCTTATGCTTAGTTTGTTTGAAACACGGGGATTTCATGCATGGTACCCTCTGAAATTATTTTGGGAAGAATTGTAATGGGGCGAGGGCAAAAACGAGATAGTAAGGGCATGTATATATTTAGTTATTAGTTTGCTACTGTACTTTTACCAAACTTGGCTAAACTTCCTCCTTGCAGCTTTGCCACAATTTTCCTTTTATAGGTCTTATGTGTCATTATTAGCTCACTTCTTTCTCGTATTCTTGAGTTGGGTGAAATAGATCAATTATTTGCCTGTACTAACTACTCTCTCTTCCTGTTTTCTATCCACGCCAATATAGCCGGCTGTTGACTGTATAGATCTTTACAGCCCATCTCTCAGCCCATCCATATAATGGTTACACTTTCACTATTAATATATAGTCTCATCTATCTCTCTCACAATTTGTCTTGGTTCGTGTGTCCAAGCTGGCTGTAAGCTTATAGCTCGCTTCCCTTCTCTCTTCTCTTCTCTCTCCTCCATCTTAATATTTAACCGGCTTACAGCCTGTTATAATATTTACTCTAAGGATGGCCTTAGCTGCTGGAAGATTCAGTAAAGCTTGCTCTCATCAATTTGGTGCATATGGTAACTCAATGAATGGCTCAAGAGAAGGGATTCCAATATGTCCCCGACGGTGCGTGCCTCTCTTTTGACGAGGACACCTAGGAGCAAGCACCACACCGTCGTAGTAGGTGACGCAGATGCCGTGACACACAACACAAAAACATCTCTTTCGGAACGCCGGCAATGCCTTGATGCTCTGGTCTGGAAGGTGATTATGGCATTATTTGCTCAAAACCAAATTAGCAGACATGAGTACTCTACTCCAGGACGACACATGCCCACAGCACTGCCGTCTACTCACAAAGCTGACACGTACTCCGATATCCTCTCTGATAACGCATGGCATGGGATCGGCGGCGGATTCAGTCCAGACTCCAGACAGGCAAGAACACACGGACCCCTCATGATTAGGGCTGGTCGCCGTATCAGGGCCAGCACAAAGCCTGATCCACCTTGTTTCCATCTCAAACGTTTCCCAGCACAAAACAACTGGCAAATAATCGCAGGTACGTACGGCCACCGGATCATACATTCATACATATAATCCTGTACCAGTGTACCTGATCCGGTCTCGTGCCTCCGTTGTCCTTGTCCGTGCGCAACGCCGCGGCAGCTTCCTTCGCCGTCGCCGGCCGTGGAGACGCCACGTACCCTCCCTGGTGCTTGTACGTTCACGCACGCCCAGCCGAACCGACCAACCACTCCCCCAGCGGCGGCGGTTCGCAACCGCCCGACGCTTCCTCGTTCGTAATCGTGCGTACAGCCCGTGCTCGTCGTGCGTCGCCGCTGCCGCGGTTGCGGGTGGCACGCCAGCCAGGCCGTGCCCGTCGGGCCGCGGCCGCCGCCGACATGACAGCGCACGGGAAACCTGCCATGTCTGGATCGATGCGTCCATGCATCATGTGCATGGCCGTGGCCCGTGGTATATATATGCGCTCTGCGCGTGGCGAGCCCACTGGGTCAAGCGCATGCCTCAGAGAATCGAGCAGCTCGAACGTACGGACAATACTTGGAGTGAGGTGATCGATCAGTAGCTGGCCATGGAGCAGCAGCTGCGCGCGCTCAGGCAGCATATCCTCGTCGCGGAATCGATCGGCTCACCGTTGCCGCGCGCCAGGAGGAAGCGACGCCGCGTTGGCTCACAGTCGCCGTTCTGGAGCGCGTCGTGGTGGCGCTGTCCCGGCGTGTGTGCACGCAGTCGGCGGCAGGCCGCGCCGGTCGGCGAGCAGCTGGTCCACATGCATGCGTCGCCAGGGCGCGGCGTTCCGGAGGAGGGCGTGGGTGGCGTGCGAGGACGACACCGGTGACAACTGACATGCTGACCACCTCCTTGTTGTCACGGTCGTCCAAGGATCGACCTCACGTCGCACACGATGGTGAGGAGGCGTTGCGAGACCTCAGAGCGCTGCGCTGTCGACAGGGTCCAAAGGCTCTGGAGGACGGGCTTGAGTTGCTGCTGTTCAGGCACCTGGTGCAAATGCAGGGTGGACCATACACAGATACACTATACTCCAACACTATGCTCCCTTAGGCCTTAAATATGGAAATAAGAGTCGGCTACAATTATTTAGGATTTGAACTCAATATCTCTTTAGGCTTTAGCCTTGAATCTTCCCACATCAAGCATGAATTTTAATTTTTGTTATGCCTTGATTACCTTATACAAAAGTGCATCTCTTATACATTACATATCTCGCTGGATGTGGAGGAGATTACTTACAATGGAATCCAAACATCATCCATAAACGAACTGGAAGATTGTTGGTGGCTCGTGTGGTGAAAACATTACAAAGAAATGTGTGTTGATCACTTATGAGGTGACAACTCCAAGAAAGTTAGGTCCATCTCATTTTAGCATATGGAACTGCGGATTATATCCCATGCTCCATTTATGTTATCAACATGCCTGTTACTAGTACACAAGATTTTTCTATTGTTAAAAAAATGGACTATATAATTGAGACACTTTTCTTAAAGTGTATGAGACACTTTTGTAAAATGTCCTAGACACTTCCATGTAAGTATGCATGCATATGTTTTTGGTGTACACTGCATTCAACTTTGAATCAGTTGGCTATGTCCGGTAGATTTGGCATGGAAGTCATGAGTTTGGCTGATAACTTTGGTAGTTGATGAATTTAGGTTTCCACAAATATGGCATTGCCAAGCCACAGTGCCATCATATCCAATGTCTTGGCTTTTGCCAAGCCAAGAACACAATCTACCTTAGGACGTCTGCTGTGGAACTAGCTACATAGACATGTAGCTAAGAGAGAGAAAAAACTATTTTATAACTTCTTATTTATTTAGGTGCTATTGGACCTACATACTCCTCTCTAATATTCCTGGAACGAGTAAAATAGATCAGCTATTTATCTATTGCAAGTGACTACTCTCTCTCTCTCTCTCTCTCTCTCTCTCCCTTTTCCTCTACCCATGCGAGATGGCAGTCCAGTCAGCTAGTTAGTGAAATGCAGGTGGTCGCTAGGGATGCCCTTAGGCCCTCCACAACGTAGTAGCTATGCCCAAAAAATGGCGCCTACAATGAAATTAGAGAAGCGATACTTTCTGCAATGCTCGGTACTATGTGAAATAAAATAATATTATCCTTTGCTCCTAGCCTCTGGGTTCTCATCAGAAGAACGAAAAAATGATCGTTTATCGATTGTGTAAAGAGTTGGCATCGACGCAACTAGTTGCTTCGCTCCGGGATTTCTTGGCACCAAACTAGCATCACCGGCCACAGCGGGAGGAACAATGCCTGAACCATTTGGATCCTGTTTTGGGCATCACTTAGGCTGACATTGTGGAGGGCCTAAGCCGCTGAAAGATTCAGTGAAGCTCGATATCATCAATTTGGTGCAGCAAATTGAGAATCAACTATTGGACAGGACAGCAAGTTTTAGTGCATGGTTCAATACAAAAAGATATGATGGTATCTCAATGGATGGCTCAAGAAGGGATTCCAAATTCAATATGTCCCCGACAGTGCGTGATTCCAAATTCAATATTTCCCCGACGGTGCGTGCCTCTCTTTTGACGAGGACACCTAGGGGCACCCTGCCCTCGTAGTTGCCTAGTAGGTGATACAGATGCCGGACACACAACACAAAAACATCTCTTTCAGAACGCCGGCAATGCCTGGATGCTGTGGTCTGGAAGGTGATTGCGGCATTATTTCTCAAAACCAAATTAGAGCAAAAAATCTGGCCATGTACTCTCCAGGCCATAGCACAGCCATCTACACACAGAGTTGAGGACACGTACTTCGATATCGTCTCTGATAATGCATGGGATCAGCGGCGGATTCAGTCCAGACTTCAGACAGGCAAGACGACACACTGACCCCCCATGATTAGGGCCAGCACAAACCCTGACCCACCTTGCATTGTCCATCTCAAACGTTTCCCAGCACAAAACAACTCGCGAATCGCAGGTATGTACGGCCACCGGATCATACGGATAATCCTGTTCCAGTGTGCACCTGATCCGGTCTCGTGCCTCCATTGTCCCTGTCCGTGCGCACCGCCGCGGCAGCTTCCTCTGCCGTCGCCGGCCGTGGAGACGACGCCACGTACCCTGCTGCTGGAACCACTACGTTCACGCACGGCCAGCCGAGCCGACCAACCACTCCCCAGCAGCGGCGGTTCGCAACCGCCCGAGGCTTCCTCGCTCGTAATCGTACGTACAGCCGGTGGATCCGTGCTCGTCGTGCGTCGCTGCTGCCGCGGTCGCGGGTGGCATGCCAGCCAGGCCGTCGCCGGCATGACAGCGCACGGCAAACCTGCCATGTCCGGAACTCTCGCCGTGGTATATATGGGCTCGGCCGGCGTGGCGAGTCCACTGGATCAAGCGCCTGCCTGCCTGCCTCTGAGATCGAGCAGCTCGAGCTCGTACGGACTATATATTTGGAGTGAGGTGATCAGTTGCCGGCCACCATGGAGCAGCTGCTGCGCGCGCTGAGGCAGCATGTCCTCGTCGCGTCGTTCTCCTCCTCCTCCTCCTCGGCTGCGGCGATGGCCGTCGGCGCCCTGGAGAGCGTGGCGCGCGTGTACGACGAGCACGCGGAGTCGCTGGCGCGGTCGGCCGCGCGCGCCGGCCGCGTGGAGGACGAGCTGGAGGCGTCCGTGGCGCTGCTGGACGCGTGCGCCGCGGCGCGGGACGCGCTGGGCGCCATGCGCGCGCGCGCGGTCGCCGCCGCCGCGGCCGCGCGGCGCCGGGACGGGGCGGCGGCCGACGGCGCCGCGCGCGCGTACGCGCGCCTGGCGAAGAGGGCGTGCGCGGACGCCAGGAGGCAGCGCCGCCGCGCCGGCTCGAGCTCGGGGCCGTCGGCCGAGCTGGACGGGGCCACGCGCTGCTGGAGGCGCGGCGGCTCACCGTCGCCGTCCTGGAGCGCGTTGTGGTGGCGCTGTCCCGGCGTGTCCCCGCGGTCGGCGGCGGCGGGCCCGGATCGCGTCGGTCGGCGTCGGCGAGCAGCTGGTCCACGTGCGTTGCCAGGGCGTTCCGGAGGAGCGCACGGGTGGCGTGCGAGGACGCCGCCGCCGGTGACATGGTGGCCGCCTCCTTGTCGTCGTCCAAGGACTCGGACGACGGCGAGGCGGTGCTGCGGGCACAGCGAGACCTCAGGGCACTGGTGGACACGATCCAACAGCTGGAGGACGGGCTTGAGCTGCTGTTCAGGCGCCTGGTGCAGTGCAGGGTGTGTTTGCTGAACACGCGCAGCTTTTACTAGTTACAAAAGAAGCTGCGAAACTGTTGCACCGGCGGCACACTCTTTCATCAGAGCTTGAGAGATACAAGTAGCCGTGCTTGTAGATCTGATAGGATTAGGACAGATGATCTATGCATGTACCAGTTTTGACACTAGGGTGATCCATGAAGGATTAGATTAGCACTATTGGAAAGTTGAGCTATTGATGCGGTCTCAGGATGCTAACGTTACATACTCTCAATGTCTGATGCAGTGATGCATCATGGATCATCCTACATACCATATGGTTTATTATTTACTAAAAGGTTCATCAGAAGTTCGATCTGTACGAGCCAATCGATGTAGGTTCTATTTGGTTCGGCTGTGAGGTGTGAAAAAGCTACCGTGAGCTGTGAGATGTGAAAAAAAAACTGTTTATTATAAGCCATGTGTTATGAAAAGTTGTGAATTGTTTGGTTAAAACAGCTTTGAAACTTTGGTCTCTCTTTATCTCTTTATTTTCACCCATTTGAAAAGGCTAAAAGCTAAAAGTCAAAAGTAGGGTCCAAGGTGCTACAAAAATTGTACTACTCAAAAACAGCCCCTTCTAGAAAAAAAAAAAAAAAACAGCTTCTAGCCCGTTTGGTTGGGTTTGTGCTTTTTTGGCTTTTTTGCAACAAAAAAACATTTTGCAGAAGTTTTTTTTTAAAAAAATACAACCATAGTTTCGCTTCTCTTTTGGTATCTTGTCATGTCATTTTTGTGTATCGTCTTTTCTATAGACCTCAGGGCACTGGTCGGCACTGGTCAATCAACACAAAAAAATTCTTGAAAGAGAAGGGGGGGAAAAAAACAACGCACAAGTCATGCTCCCTCACCGCAATGTAAAATTGTGCATCAATATGTTTGGCTTGCATGGTGAAGGTTGTGCGTCAATATGTTAAAAAAGGAGGTCATGCTGTTCAACAATATGTCATTGAATTTAAAAGGGCAAAAAAAAAAAAAAAAAAATACTGTGAACGGAGTGCTGAGATTGTTTCTATACTTTCTAGCTCAGTTGGCTACTTCTCATCAAACAAAGTGCACATCAACACATTTGGCGTAACTTGGATCAAACTGGAGATTTCCAGACAACCTGCCACCATTTAAAGTTACAGGAATCAATCACCAATCATCAAGGAGTCAAGTTCATGCACGTACTGTCATGGCAGACCTGATTTTGATGCTGGCATGCTTTCTGCCTGTTGAGCGAGAATTTTTTTTTATTTTTAACTGATTTTCCAAAGAAATTTTAAAAAAAACTAGGACCTGAAACTATTTTTATATCTAACCACTTTTGTAGCGCCATTAAAGTAGGCGCTACAAACCCGTGGACCCGCCTTGCATGAGGGCGCGGTCCCCCCCCGCCCAGTGGCACCTTGCGCCCGGAGAGCCGGCGTGGGCAGATGACGGGCAGAGAGGCGCCGGCATACATGCATGGCGCGGTCCCTGCTGGCATGCTGACGTGGCGGAGACCGCGCCACCAGCTGTGGCGCTTCCCTCCTTTTTGCGGAGACAGCCCTGGCCGGGTTGTACATTGGATTGAAGGATGGAGCACCTAGAGAATCGCAACATGGTTGAAATGAGAGAGGAGACGGGAGCAGGAGGAAAGAGGGCTGGCGGCCTGCAGGATCCATCACGTCAATTCATCTAGCACTACTTAGCACCTACTCACGCGCATGCACTGCACCATGCTAGCTGCTGCTGCTGCCACTACTAGTACAGTACAGAGTACCATCTACCATCCACTCCACCACCACTCGCGTCTTTTTACTTCATTAACGAAAATCGAAATCAAATATTTTAAACACATGCAACACTCCATTCTTATGACCATTAGATTCAAATCAGATGAGCCAAAATAATTATCTAAATAATATTAAAAATATTAAACAAGGTAAATTAGAAATTTTTAAAAGGAAATCAAATAAAACATATAGAAATTCTAAAAACAAGAAAGATCAGATAACTCTTCAAATAGTTCTGACCAATTATAGTTACGAATAATTGTGTACAGAGTCCTCACTGAATTGGCGGCCGATCAGTTGCTTCACTTCTGTAAAACACGCATATTTAGGCGAGGGAACCATACAAAAATCAGTAGCTTTGCTTCAGTATTTGATTTTGCAGGTCCTCCCATTTCTTTAAAAAAATAACAAAAGAAAAATCTCTTATATAGACAATAATAACTGATTTGCTACACCTGAGCCTGCGCAGTATTAGCCACAAGACTCGCACTAAAATATAGCTCCTACATGCATTCTGAATCATAACTTTCTCGATTTCTATGTTCTCTACGATGCGGATATATATTTTTAATGGATAATTTTCATAGAACAATCTTTTATGTAGTTACATATCATTTTCTTTCTTTCTTTCTTTTTTTCTTTTTTACCTACATATCGTATCTTTTTGTCTTCATTTTCAGATAGATATGGTTTTATTTAGATTGCGTAAAATAGCGAGTTAAAATTTGATATGACGAAGAGAAAATGAAAAAAAAAATGAAATCTAAATAATGCCATAGTTTAAATTATTTGCTGCTCCCTCTGTCCCTTTTTATTTGTCGCTTCGTTTTCTGAGATATAAATGCCGGCAATTTTAATAAATAATAAATATTATCGATTACTATCATAATTAGTATCATCGGAAAGATCTTTGGATCTAGTTTTTTAACAAAATTATTTAGAAAATCAAATATTGTATGTATTTTCTATAAATTAAGTTAAATTTGTGGCACGCATCCCTCGGTGACATGTAAAATAGGACGGAAGGAGTACATGAGAGAGGTGTTTGGAGGACTGGAGCGGATAAAAAAAAATGTTACGTCCCCATCGAATTACGATTGCTCTCATTGCTCCTAGGGTCTGTAGTTGGCGTAGGCTACAGCTCATAAGTGCACGACCTACTAGTGGAGTACAAGACGTGTCGGCTCGGCTACTCCCCCTATGGTCTAGGCTTGGCCGCTTGAGCTTGGGCAATCTGCGTAGACCGTTTTCTCGAGTTTGAAGGTTAGCGGGCGGCTCGGGATTGGAGTATCCAGCTGCTCCATCTTTCTTGTTTTTAGAATTTCTATATGTTTTATTTGATTTCCTTTTAAAAATTTCTAATTTACCTTGTTTAATATTTTTAATATTATTTAAATAATTATTTTGGCTCATCTGATTTGAATCTAATGGTCATAAGAATGGAGTGTTGCATGTGTTTAAAATATTTGATTTCGATTTTCGTTAATGAAGTGTTCCGATCTCCATGCACCTAAAAAGACGCGAGTGGTGGTGGAGTGGATGGTAGATGGTACTGCATCTTTACTAGTAGTGGCGGCAGCAGCCTAGCATGGTGCAGTGCATGCGCGTGAGACTAGGTGCTAAGTAGTGCTAGATGAATTGACGTGATGGATCCTGCAGGCCGCCAGCCCTCTTTCCTCCTGCTCTCGTCTCCTCTCTCATTTCAACCATGTTGCGATTCTCTAGGTGCTCCATCCTTCAATCCAATGTACATCCCGGCCAGGGCTGTCTCCGTAAAAAGGAGGGAAGCGCCACAGCTGGTGGCGCGGTCTCCGCCACGTCAGCATGCCAGCGGGGACCGCGCTATGCATGCCGGCGCGCCCCCTCTGCCACGTCATCTGCCCACGTCGGCTCTCCGGGGCGCAAGGTGCCACACTGGCGGGGGGGACCGCGCCCTCATGCAAGGCGCGGTCCACGGGTTTGTAGCGCCTACTTTAATGGCGCTACAAAAGTGGTTAGACATAAAAATAGTTTCAGGTCCTAGTTTTTTTTAAAATTTCTTTGAAAAATCAGTTAAAAATAAAAAAAAAATTCTTGAGCGACGGGCAAGGAAGCCGTCCATCCACGCCGCATGCTGAACGCCGGACTGAACTCAGGCGGCACTTGAACCAGACATTCCTGAACATGCATGCACCTTGCCAGGTGAGTACAAATGGAGGATCCTGCCTCGGATTGCACAAGCATGCCGCGACACCGATGAACCTTCCATGAACGAACTTGAGGCTCCAGTTCCAGGGCACCCATCCACTGGACGTACGGACCCAACCCAACAGCCCGTCAAGTCCCTCACGCGTGCACTCTACTCTGCTGGCGATGCATCCAGCATGACAACCCAGCCCATGTTAGTTCGCCACACAATTTGAGTGAAGAGAATCTGCAGCCTTGTTGTCCTGTGCACTGCAAATCTGCAATCAGGGTGCTCCTGGAGGTTCCTGCCCTCCTTCCGGTGCCAGCCGCACCGTACCATCATCCTCTCAACCTCTGCCTGACTATATATAAGAAGGGAAAGGGAGAGCAACAACACGATCCATCCATCATTCGTCATCTGCTCCCTTTGCCTGTCTCATCTCATCAACACCCAAATTCCCTCACAAACATGGCCGGACATCAGCGATCGACAAGCTGGCCGTCGATGGCTCCGGCTCATTCCAGCAAGGCCGAGTTGCAAGCAGCTCTGCAAAGCATAGCCTCTCTCATTTCCGCGCCGGCGGCGGCTACCGTCGAGGTGGTGTGCGACGGTCTGAGGAGGCTTGGCGACGTGTACAGCCACATCGACGAGGCCATACGCCTGCACAGCAACCACAACCAGCTGGTGCACGGGAGGAAGAGGCTGGAGGAAGAGATGGAGAGGTCGCTGCAGGTGCTGGACCTCTGCAGCGCCCTGCAAGAAAGCTTCGGTGACCTGAAGATGACGGTCCAGGAGCTGCAGATGGTTCTCAACAGAGGCGACCTCCCGGTAGCTCAGATCAAGGCTCAGTCCTACGCCCGGATGGTGAAGAAGGCCAAGCACCAGCTGAAGAAAGCCGCCTGCAGCAAGTCTTCGTCTACCTCGTCGTCGTCCCATGAGGATGCGTGGGTTGTCAGCTTGTTGACCATGGCGAGAGGAACCACTGTCTTGGCCCTCAGATCTGCGGTGGAGCTCCTGGCGAAGCAGATGGCGACCTGTGGCGCGAGCAGGTGGCCGTCGCTGATCGCCAAGTCGATGCAGAAGAGGAGAGTTTCGTGCGAGGAGGTGCAGTTGCAGGCACTGGAGTTGGGTATTGCCGGCCTAGAGAGCTCAGTTGAGAAGCTTTTCAGAAGTTTGATCCAGACCAGGGTCTCTCTTCTCAACACTCTCAGCTTGTAGGTTGTTTCCCCCACACTGGTGCGCTGCGATTGGCATCCGAGTTTTACAGGATCTGTCAATCAGCATGAAATTTTGTACGTCATATGTATATGAATCGAAATATATAGCAGTAGATACAATTCTAAACACATGGTTCTGTTGTCTGGAAAAGGAAATTGCATATAGTTCATGTGTTATCTGTCCACGCATTTTGGCTGCCAAATAGTTAATCGGACTTCATTTGAAATTTAACTAGCTTAGCAGCTAGGGATGCGAGTTTGATTTTTCTGGGTCATTGGGTGGTTGACACAAAACTCATCCAAATGAACCAATCTGCCACTCGGCCACTTGCATCACTAATTCACTACTGGCAGGCCCATTTGAATAAGTGCTGTCTCCAAACCCCAAAGAAATTAACCTTGACTCATTGCTTGTTGATTCAAATCATTTGAGCGACAAGTGCTATACTGTGATCTCTAATGACATGCACAAATGCACAGTCAGAGCTTATCCGAGCGGAAACATGTACCTTAACAGTTGCTACATGTTTTCCTCACTTTGTTTTCCACACTTTTTTCCATGCGTACAGATTACGGGTGTATTTAGTTTCCTGGCTTACTTTTAGTCTAGCTAGAATCTAAGTCTAGACAATCTTAGCCTGCTCCCACCAAGCTAAAATCTCTAGTTTTTTAGTTCTCTGTGTTATCTAAATCTGACTAATAAGTAATGTGTTTAGTTGTTTGAATTGTTTGGTATAGAATCACCTCTTCTGCTACCACTTAAAAATTACGGAAGGGAATAGTTCACTGCGAGGTTTCACCTCGCTCCCCTCGCGGAAGTCCCCCGCTTTTACCTCGCGTATCTGACAGCTGGGCCCGATGCTCCCACGTCCGTCCACTCCCCCACCGGACGCCATCCTTCCCATTCTCCCCCTCTTCTCTCTCCTCTATCCGTTCCCCTTGTCCCCAATCGCGCGACAGCCGCCTTATCCTCCCCGGCGGGCGGGCTCGGCGCGGCGGCGGGCGGGCGGGCTCCACGCGTGGTGGCTGGGCGAGCTCCGCGCGCGCTGGCCAGACGAGCTCGGCGGGCGGGCGAGCTCAGCGCGGCGGCGGAGGCCCGCGCGATGGCGCGCTCGGGCGCGGACGCGGCGGCCGGGCGGCGCGGCCCCGTCCCACGGCACCAGCGCTCCGTCCTGCCGCTTTGCCCTCTGCAGGCCACACAGCGCGCTGCTGCGCCTGGCCTCCGCAGCGCCGGTCGAGCGGACTCAGCGGCAGGGCGGCACCGACGGGACCAGTGACGGCGACTTCTCCGAGTGGCGGGCGGCCGGCGACGGCGACTGCGGCACAGGCGGACTCAGCGGCAGGGAAGCACCGACGGGACCAGCAGCACGGCAGCGGCAGTGACGCTCGGCCGCTGGTCGGTGGCGCAGATGACGCGCGGGTCGACTTGTCGTGCCGCACGTCATCATCGTCCTCCACCGCCGCTTCCCTCTCCAGAAGCCAGGATCAGCACACGTGGTGGCCCCCACAGTCCGTGCCTTGTCGGGCGGCCGTGCCATACCCGCAGAACCAGCACACACACCAACGAACGCCATCCCGCCGGTGGCCGCAACCTGCCCGACGCGGAGCTCCAGCTCCCCTAATCTGCTAAGGACCATCGCCTGTTTCTCCCTCGCTGCTCGGACGTGCTCCCACCTCTCCGTCAAGCAGATCTTCCTTGCTGAGAATCCCCTTAACCAACTACGACAGGTGCGGTCAAGGTGAGGTAATCTGAGAAGCCTGTTGAAACAATAAATTAGGATGCTCGTCATGTCTGTAGTGCTAGCGTTAGATTTTCTACTCTGAAGGAAGAAATCAGTATCAGTGTTTAGTTGTGGATTGTTTCAATGTTGAAAGAAACTGATGCAAAGCAGTGCTTAGAGTTGAGACAGAAGCGAGAAGGACCAAAGCTGTTTCAGAAGCATTGGACTGATGCAGATTATAGGTTTAGTTTATCAAAATAGTTCTGTAGGTCCAAGTCTAAAGCTATGATAATTGTCACTCTAAATAGTATTATCTAATTGTACAAAAGATCCACCTTTCTAAATTGTACAGGACCTGCGATCTAATTATATAATTGTTTGTGTACACCAAACAATCTTAGTCTAAATATTATTTCTGAATTCTATTTGGATGAACTCTGATTTGAATTTAGGGAATGTAGGCAACAATTACTGATTTAATGATGTAGGTGCTTGATTTCTGCAGTTTTTATGCCATTATTACTTCTTTATAAACCTTTGCAAATATTACTTAGCTCAATCTACCAAGGGCCACATCAAATTTTTTCGAGATGACAAGGATGATATGCTGAGTTTTAGATATCATCCAAATTGGTGAACATTGGATGCATTCAGGTACGCCATTCCAGCAGTATGTACCAATATGTGTACTTCTACCTCATCACCAGATTAAGTAACACATCAGAGGTTCTTGTGGCTGCTATTGCCGCAAAATGAGTTAGGCTATAAATTTTGCACAACAAACTGTGGATTCTTGTCTGCCAGTCCATCAAATTGAATAAACCATTTTGTTCAATCCAGATTGGTAGAGCCTGTTCAGGTCAAAAAAAATTGAAGCTATAAAGAAAGAGACCTTTATTGTATCCCGATTTCAACTTCAATATCTGATTTGTACTAATCATCCCAGTCAATCCTTTACTACAGTGATAAAAAAATTGGATGATTGTACATGCAAATGGTTAATTAGAAAATGTTTCTTTCTAAAATGGTTTATTATCAGGTCAAGAATATGTAGTCTGAAATCGAAGTAGTAAATAATTTTTATTACAGTTTTTTTATGTCAATCTAAGTTGACCCTGATTGTTAATCTTTGCAGATTACTCCTCCCACTGCTTTGGACTGGCTGTGAAACCATTGATCAAAATAGTAGCCACGGGGGGTAGGTGTCGTGTTGAGGTCAGCCACTCATTCGATAGGGATCAATCACCACTGTTAGTAACTAAGCTTGCTTGTTTATTAGATTCTTCCTCAGGAGTTATTCCTGCTGTCATGCACCTGTATATGGCTTCTATGTTTGGATCTCATACTGACTGATTGTTTTGCAGTTTAAGTCCATAACAGACAGTACCATGCATATGTGTTTAAAGCTACAAAGTATAACAATCAGTAATTGGTGCTGTCATTATTACCCTATTCTCATGCTGATGCCATTGGAGGTGTGTAACCGTTTATAAACTTTTTATTCAGGTTTTTACTTTTTAACTCCAAGCAATGATGTTTATATCAGCTGGCACAACAATCCCTGCTCCTTCTTATATTGACTTTTCAAGTGAGGTAAAACAGGATAACATCCCTGATTCTCTGATACAGCTTGATTGTCTTCATCATTGAGTGAACAAATATCCAGTAATCAAACCTAAATTATGTGGTGGACCATGATTTTGAGGTTGGGATAATTTGTAGAGCCATGATATACTTTTTGTTGTTTTGCCTATGTTACTTTATGGATAGCACAGATTTTACAAATTACATAGAAAAGTGTCTTAGCTTGTTGACTGATCATAAGTCCAATTAGTTTAGGTTCCTAAAGGCAAGAACCCTTGTAATATTGCAGACATATCCTGACAACCTGTGTGCCAAAAAAAATGCTTCCACATATCCTTTTGCAATTTAATGCTTCTTGGGTATATAAGTCGTCAAATGTTGTGCCTTTAGCCAGAGCTAGAAGAACATCAGTTGGTGATCTTATATAATATGCAAAGGATTATTTGCAAAAATTCAAAGGTGTTGAACCCACATGCTCCTGCATGTCCACACCTTCCATAGGGCATTAGTTTTCATGCATTCTGAAATACTTTCAATGGCCTGCACACACTGTACAACAGATGTTGTCCAAGTTACAACCATCTGAACTCATTCTCTCTGAAAACCTGCCTGTATTTGTAGGAGTTACTATTTCACACTGGGATACATTGTTGTCGTGAAAACATGATTGAAAACTTTTTTTCTAATATACTCTGCCTGCAGGGGCATCTCCTGGCGAGGGCACTGGGGCAATTACGTCTGATGGTGAAGACAATTAGGTAGATGGTGAGAGCAAACATGTTTGATCGAAATGAGGGGACAGGTGGAATGTGATTTGTTGTTTTACACTTGAATCCTTGACAGTGCATACTCGGCAGTGCATGAAGATTAATGACCTGAACCTGTTGAAGATTGCTAACCCAACAATGGGCATCACACATCATTTACTTTCTGATTTCATATTCCACTTTGCGCAGGATGGCCAAAGGATACAAAATGACTTTTTGATCTGGCATACCAAAGAAAATCTAGGAATTTTCAGTTCCTAAAGAAATGTAAAACTATCTTAGGCGTATTATGGACATAAGTGGTAGCTAGATATTCCTAATGATTTATGTTCTTCCAATATGAACTTGATTGTTTCAGGTTTGCATCAGAACTTGAGTTATATTTTAATTATCTATCCTTTATGAAGTATAACACATGCTCATATATATGTTATTGTGAAATTATTTTTTCCCGTTGCAATGCACGGGCATTTACCTAGTCTTCTAATATAAGTTTACCCCCTTCAAGAGATTTCATTGAACATGTGGTGAGTACAGGAGGAGGCCACTAGCGACGCCTCGATGCAGAGCACCTGGGTGACCACATTGGCGAGCACTTGACTGAGCACTAGGGTGAGCACCTGAGTGACCACGTACATTGGCGAGCACTTGAGTGAGCAATAGGGCGAGCAAGGGCAAGCACCCGGGCGACTGTGGGGTGTGCTTCTCTATTACACACCTCCACTACTCCATTGGCAGACGCCATTAACGCGCCTCCAACTTTTCGGGCTACAACGCCTCCCCTGCCGGTGCCACCTCTGAGATCTCGTGCACCTTACCACCCACATATAATCCACCACCTCACTAACCCCTTGGTGGACTGCCAACGAGGTTTCGTCGACACCTGCTAAGCCCGTTTCACCCCATCTTTGGTTGGTTGTCAGATATGTCTTCCTCATGTCGGTTTTAGTGGTCAGTATGAGATTTAGCGTATTTAGATGGTGATTTGGAGGTCGGTTTGCCCATTCCATGTGGACTATCGTCCCTTATAAAAGATGGCCTCTCCTTCTCATTCAACATCAACACATCAAGGGAAAAAAGCTACACCACAAGAGCATCACTCCAAAAGGGCCTAGGCCTTATCTAGCTAGTCGAGTTGAGTAGGCGAGATGTGAGAGTGAGTTCAAAAAAGCGCTGGGCTTGTTGGTGTCTCTTCAAAGTTTGTACCTTGACGAACACGTGCTTGGTACCTTAAAGGGATCTTGGCTAAGTAAGTGTTAAGGGTTCTTATGGTCTTTTATGTCTTTTGATTAATTAAGCTTTACCTAAATCTTATTTGCAGGTTCATCGTCTGCTCTCATAGTGGATGCTCTAGTAGAGGTCCCTGATATAATGCTAGAGTAGTAGTTTATAGCGTAGAAATGGCATCTAGGCTAGAGGCTACCTTCATTTATAGCATAGAAATGGCATCTAGGCTAGAGGCTACCTTCGTTTGCCTCGTATCCCACAGTTGAGGGATAGGTGGCAGATGGTGATAGACATGTCCATCCCTTGTCATGTACGGGTATGGCGTAAAGCTATAGGCCAACATCATTTGGTAGACCAGGTGCCATAAGAATCCTTTTGTATCCTTTTCAACTCTACTTTTGTGTTGTCTTTAGACGAGCTAGCCAGAAGAAGTACCTCCGTTCCATGTGAAAATACAATATCCCAAATACTTCTAAGTTAAATGTTACAACGTAATTCTGTGCGCTTATAGATTCTTTTTGTTTGTGTTAAGAAATACCAACTGAGGTTCTATCGGGCTGCTTGGCCAATGGTGAAGATTGATATTTGTAGTGCCTTCAACTCTATATGGCCACAAGACTAGAGGAGCTTCTACCTCCACAATGATGATTCAATGGTGTTGTTGTGCAAGATTGATGCACCGGCTAGCCTCAATTAGTCTTATCCATAGCTTCAGTAAGCTGGTATCCAAGGGGTTGGCCATGAGGCTAGCACCGTTCATGGATGCCTTGGTCAGAGGCAACCTGTCACGTATTGGGCCATGGGCCGTAGTGATAGTAGAATGGGCCAAGAGGCCTTGTAACCGCACTAGCAGAATATAAGCTGGTTGGCGGAATCGTAGCAAGCAAGGAAGAACAAACATTCTGAACTGTTCCCAAACGACCATCGTGCCACTACTCGTCTCACGGAATCCTGTCGTGTTCTTCTCCAAATCTATCTCAATTGCTGATTCCCATCCCCAATTCTATCTAATTATCATTGTTCATAACAATTGGTAATCAGAGCCTTCTCTTCCAGAACCACTGAAATTTTTTCCCAAGTCGCTGAATCATTCGGAACTTGCCTGGATCACGATCATAATTCGCAGCGGCAGGTTGCACTTCTCCATTTCGGTGGGGAACGAGCAATTTCGCAAGTCCGCTTTGCGTGATTGGGTCGACAACGAACGAAATCGGCGGGGAATCTCAATCGCACCGAAGCGAAGCCGCCCAAGTTTCAGTTGGAAGTGACTGCGACGATGGAGGAAATCAAGTCTACCATGGAAGGAATGGTGCAGAAGCTTGAGGAGGTGCAGAATATGGCGAAGCAGTTCGTCGGGTTCTAGGAGGCGATGACGACGACACTCGACAAGGTGAACGAGTTGGAGTCGTGGCGCTCCTTGGCCGAGACGTCCATGGGATCCATATTCCAGCGACGAAGGAAGCAGTCTCACGAATCCAGCAGCTCGAGACACGACCTCCAAATCCAGCGCCACCATTACCGTCGACTGCCTTTGCCGGGCGCGTCTCCATCAGCACCACCTCTCCAAAGAACAAAGCACGGTTGGGTCAACCACATCGACCTCAACCAAGCTCCGTGACGCGTCGTCGCGCCCATTTGCGTCGATGGCGGAGAGGGCCAAGGGCCCCGGCGGCGGGCGGGATCCTCGGACCACCGCCCGAACTGTCGCCGTATGAATCCTCCACGCTCCCCCTTTGTTTGATGGCTATGAATCTTAGTTTCATGATTCTAGTTCTCGTTCTGCTCCGTTTACCAAAATGGAATTTCCCAAATTCGATGGATCTAACTCTTGGTTATGGCGAGATCAATGCGAGAGGTACTTCGAGGTGTACGCTATCCAAGCATCAATGAAGACTTGCTTTGCGGTGCTCAACTTTAGAGGAGCCGCAGCAACATGGTTTCAGACAGTGGAGCGCCGAGGAAGGGTGACTGAGTGGGACAAGCTATGTGATCTGGTTATCAACAAGTTTGATAGGGATCAATACCACATTCTGCTCAGGCAACTGGATGTGCTCAAGCAGACCGAGTCAATGTCTGAGTACCAGGAGGAGTTTGAGAAGCTGGCTCTTGGCGTGTTACTGTACAACCCCGGATTTGATGAACCGTTCTTTGTCACCAAATTTGTTGGGGGGCTTCGAGATGACATCAGGACAGCAATACTTTTGCATAGACCCAGAGATGTCGATACAGCCAGTGCGTTGGCCATGATACAAGAACAAGAGCTGAAAACTGGGAAAATTGCTAGATCAAGCAAAGAATCTGGCAAGTCAGTAGTGCGAGGATAAGGGAACTATGACAAGAACAAGCAAGGGGAATCTTCCAAGTCAGAGTTCAAAGGGCAGAAGGTGGAGTCAGAGAACAAGGTGGAGTCAGAATGTGTCGAGGAGAACAGGGTTCGGCTTCAGTCCATTGGGACGATCGAGCAACTGGCGGACATTTGCACCAAGGCACTGGGTCGGGAACGCTTCTGTGAACTACGATCCAAGCTTGGTGTGTTTCATACACAGAAGGCACGCTAGGAGTAGGAGAATTGTTGGATACTCCTAGGTACCTTACTCGTTTTCAGTTAGCATGTTTCAGTTTTCCGTTTTGCATGCGCGCAGGCATCGGTCTGTGGTGATCGCGCGCCCTAGTCTTTAGGCCATGAACTGGAGCATGCCGCTCTCGCCGGACGACGCTGTGCGTGGGGATGGACGCACATTCTTCTCGCGTCATGCGCGCTATGAGCGGCATGATCCTTTCCTGTATTCGAATAAGAGTTCAAGACGTGCATCAGAAAACACTGCTGGTTGCAGCACCAAAACTCTGTCTCTCTGTGTTCATCCGAGTGTTCTTGAGTTCGCGCTCTCAGCCACCTCGCATACTCGCCGCCAATCGCTGCTCGTGTTCTCACCGCCGGCGCTCACCGCCGTTCGGTTTCTAACATGAGCACCAACAAACTGCAATTTGTCCTGCCAAATCCCCTTTCTAGTTCTTCATAGACAGCATCAAAGCTTCGGCCTGAAGCAATGGCTTCCCATCTGAGATCCGCAAGTTTGCCTTCTAGCCCTCGCTTAAACAAACCTGAAGTCGACCAGCAGCTGCAGAGCGTGAGGACAGGCTTCAACCTGCTAGACTCTGCAGAGGCATGCAGTGGAAAAGGAGCTGGAACTATCACTCGTAGCGATTGACCTTAGCAACAACACCATACAGAGAAGCTTGATTGAGCTGAAGATGGTTGTGCAAGACCTGCTCTTGGATCTCAAAAGAGATGATGCAGTTGCTCAACTCCAGGCGTGCATCTAGTGATGGAGATAACCAAGAAGGTGCACAAACAATTCAAGAATCTATATACATGTACGATCCGCGTGGATATGCAGGCAATACAAAAATATTCGCTCACACATAGACATAGTGACATAATCATAAACATAAAAACTCAATCATCAAGTAGTCTCAGATACAATTACATCACTAGTCATAAGTCCGCAATCACACGGAGCAAAGCCAAGTCCAACAATGTAAGCTAATCCAATAAGCATTAAGAGAGAAGAAAACTGAACCATGTCAACAACTAGAGAAGAGCAAGCCGCTCGGCTGTGGCGGAGTGTGGAAGGCTCAGCTTGGGACATCACGAGTATCACTTGCGAACCAAAGGACCTGCATGTGAAATATTGCGAAATATGATATACGAAATATTATATGTCGAATGCAATAAATAGAACAAATTACACACCATAAATGTCATAAAGATTTATCCAAATTGCTGGGTCCCATTGCTCCATCATTCTTATCAAACCCTGAGGACTACCTCCGAGAGCTATCTGCATGTGATGATTATATTATTCAATAATAGTACACTTCATGTAAAGTCAAATCAATTAAGAAAAAATTAAATAGAAGATAAATAAATCCAATTAATATATCAAATTAATGAAAAGTGTAAGTGAATGAGTAAGTTACCTGATTTGCATTTGGTAAAAGTCATTAAAGTTCCGGCTTTAAAAAATTCCGGCACTGCTGGATATAGTCAAAAACCATCATCTGTCACATGACTACCTTCAAACAAATATGTCTTCTTTTTTTGAACTGTAGAAAATATATGATTTATTAGTGTGTTTTTCACACAGTTAGTAGTCAAGAATAATGGTAAAAAGTGGAATAATGGTAAAATGTTTAGTTTGTTTTATCATACCATGAATGTTTAGTTTGCTATAACACCTGTAGCTTTGGAACGCCACTAACAGTTTTGATATAGCAGTCCGATATGTCAAATCTTCTTGGGAAAATGTCCTTCTGACATAATTTGTTGAATAGGCTACACAGGTCACTATAAATATGGAATAAAGTTAGAAATGAAATCGTTAAGAGAGTTTCAGTTGTGCAAGAGTGCAAAAAGTGAAAAATATACTCACTCCTTGTTTAACGATTTAAACTCATTTGTGTAAGTCTAGGATTTCAGTTTTAAGATAAGAAAAAACAGAGCTGTGTTCCCCTCATTTAGCATTTGCTTATTGCGACATTTTACAAACATTTTGCACAGCATCACATAGTACGCTGCGATCATGGCATTTTACACAACAGTTTCTCCTAACACGGTGCAATCACCAAACAATTCACACCAATTAAGGGATTGTGCATGGAAAAATAACAATAACTATACATAGAACTACATCATGGAACGACCACTCTACTAATATGATTATTATCTCTGTCCAGGAAATCATATCATCCTAGCATTTAAAATTTATATACCAAAAACCATATCATTCTAGACTAGTAGTGCTAGACATCAAATTTATATACAAAAAACCATGTTATTAGTTTAATGAATACTAATTATGTAGATAGAAACTAATCTGCATATGCTTCCTTATTTATGTGAGCGCAGACAGCCCTAATTCAAGGAAACACCTATTTATAATAAAAAAAAAATAGGGGTACATTATTTTCTCTTTATTGTCCTAAACATCCTATAAAGTCAAGTTTTTAGGACAGATGGAATATTACTACAGGAGTATAGTTAATAAGGTAGCAAATATATAATATGCATGATAAAAAAAAAAGGGAACAGTAAGAACACTCACATAATCATAGCTCGAAATTGTGGTGCTAAATCTTTCTTAGGACCATCTCCTGAAACATGGACAAACGATTCTCGCTTTTCATCCAGCCCATGAGTGAACCGTCAATGCATGGGACAATCAACCAACCATAACCCTTTGTGTAAAAATTCTCTACTGGCAGTAGGTTTGGGTGTCTCAACCCACGGAGATGACCATAAGCTTCTTGGGTTATTGTACGGTCTTCAGTGCCCCTTTTGACCATCATCCTAATAGCAGGGAGGTTGCCCATTGCATACATATGAGTTTCAAGGCCCAGTTTCTTGCCATCGAAATCAACTGGTCTGTCACTTTTATCAATCTCAGTCAGCGCTGCATTTTGAGTTGATGTCGTCTTGGAACACCCTTCATACACGCCATGGTACTGTTGTTTATCCATGTCTGGCAACTTATATGATCTGATCTGTACAAAAAGGAAACAAAAATGGGCAGTCCTTGTATTGTATACATACTCAGGAAATTAAAAAAAAAAAAAAGCATGGCGTATGGTGCCTTAAAGTAAAACCTATTTATTTATTGTTTAATGAATCATTTGTCATCTTAGTAGAAATATGCTTCCAAACAGAATGGTCATTGATCTTGTTCAAATATTTTATAGCAAGAGAAATTAGAGAATAAAACAATACCACAACAACAGAGTCCACAACAACAGAGAGTATCCAAATACCCTAAAAAACAGTGTGTATCCAAATCTTATGAAGACTATGAATTGAATTCCTCGATATATTAGACATGCCAAATCATACAGATAGACTTAGTGACAAGAAGGAAAATTAAAAGTAGTTGAATTTTGTACAAATGAAGCCAAACATTCACAGTAATAATAAACTAAAAGCATGTAGTGCTTGTGGTACCAAATATACAACGGCTGTAACTAGCAATTTCAGGGTGGCAGCACAGAGAATAAAATAAAGAAAATGAAAGCAAATATTAGCCAATCACATTGCAAGGTAGAATAGTAGGAGCATGAGCAAATCCAATTAAACTAATGGTCCTTTGATTTCTGGATAACAAACAAATCTTGAAATGGACCACTGGTTTTCTCTTGTGTGAAAGAAAAAGAGCAGAACTGCATCTGCATTTGCATCTGATTCGTGGGCTAGGGTTTTGAATGGACTTGATCACTGGAGCAGCCCACATGCGGTGGTTGCAGGGTCGCAGCCCAACTAGGCATATTTTACCACAGCGGCACTGCCTAATGTAGTAGAGCGGTGATGATCGCTCGCCGCCGTAGCATAGCATCGGGGACGGGGGCCGCCAGCAAAGGTCGGCCCCAAGCAACGTGCAAGAGCGAACAAGTGGCAGGGGTGTGAGTGGTGAATGGGCACTTACCCTGCTGTAGAGGTGCAAGCAAATGGAAGACAAGCTACTCCCAACCGAGCGCCGGCATTAGGTCTTGGCCGGGGTAGGAGCACGCGGACGCGGACGCGGTCGGAGATGGCGACGGCGATGGCTCGATGGGGATGGGGAAGAGAGACGGGATTTGAGACGAGTGACCAAGACCAAGGTCCTCTGGTTTGCTTTTACTCTACTGTTTTCCGCTTCTCTTTTGGGTAAAGGAGACAAGGATCGGCCGGCTTGGCGTATCCATTTTCGGTAGGCAAATAATAGAGGGGAGAGACGGGAGAGCAACAAGAGTTGTAAGTACGGAGTCTCTCTCTGGTGCTCCTCTCTACTACGGAGTACACGTACAGTACTATTTATCATGCTTTTTTTTTTGCGAGAACGTACTATTTATCATACTACTAATGTTTTGCAGTAACTAAACTAATAGTAATAAGTAATGCAGTAATTAAGCAGCCTCCTTTTTCCAGAAAAAGGAAAAGTATGGTTACAACAGGAGTACGTAGTATTTATTTGCACCGAGGCAAGGTCGTTAGTTCTAGTTAATTACTCTAATTAATACTGGTGCCGCGCCGCGCGTAGTACGCCTGTTTGTTTATCCAGCTTTTAAAGTCACCGTAGTCTGCAAAGTGTAAACTACTACTCAGATTAGGAGCCAGAGCCAGCTTAATTATACGTACTATGTAGTAATTAGGACCAGAGCTGACCATAATCCTATATATGTTCACTCCTACAAATTTTACTTTCTCTTCCACAACTCCAATAGTCTTATCCGCTGCCAGAACATTTCAGCTATATTTGATCCACTCCACCCACTCTAAATTATGAGCCTCTTTGGTTTTCTTAGATGCATATATTTTTTACTAGACATATACTCTCCCCATACTCATAAAAGTTTTGAATAAAATTTAGATCAAACATTGAGAATATAAAGTATCAATAACTTTTAAAACATTTAGTTTGAAAAAATAAAACTTATATGTATATATTCACCTTAAAACTTACTTTAATAAAAGTAATTTTATTTTAAATTTTATTTATATATTCTAATAGAAAATAAAGGATAAAATTAGATTTTAGAGACCGTCTCTTTATCTAAAAACGTCAATTTTTATAAGTATGGAGGAAGTATAGTTGATGATCTGTAGATGTATAATAAAATTTATGTATAAAAAAAAATAAAATAACCTTATGATTTTTTAAACGAAGGAAATACGCATAAAATTTTTGTATCTAGCACGGAGTACACTGCGACACCTTGATACTAAGCTTCAACAGAAAAGTCATCCTCCTTTCTCTGATGCACGTGTCGTCATGCAGAGGTCCCACCGCACTTTTTTTTCCCGCCGGAGTCGACTAGTCGACGACCGACCGTTTGCCTCCGGATCTGGAGGCGAGGGGCAAAGAAAGGACTCCGCTTCTCCGCCAAACCCCGACCGCAGCCCCACCCGCCCCACGAACACCTCGATTTTGTTCCTCGTCCGCAAGAAAACAAACTCAACTTTTATAGTATTATATATAATATAACAGGAAACGTATGTGTAAACTAACTATCCATAAAAACTTGTGTAAACTATGATAAAAATACTATCTAAATTTTTTTTTTTAAAAAAAACACACATATAAATGTATGATACACAACTTTGTAAAATATTTTGTTCCAACTTGATTTTATTTTTTGAGATAAAAAATAATAAATTTCTAATAAATCATTATGATACATTTCTGATTCAAAGTTTGTTATTTTTATATCTCACGAACAAAATCGAGTTAGAAAAAATTATTTTACAAGGTTGTGTATTATTATATTATCTATATGTGTGATTTTTTGATAAATTTAGATGATTTTTTTATCTAGCTTACATAGATTTTCACGGAAAGTAGGTTTTTGCATTAGACACGTTCTTATTATAATAATATACATTAAAATCTGATGCGTATGGATATGCGTGCTCACGAACGTCGCATTTCGTGTCATTTGTACTACTACTACTACAGGTTTGAGTCTTTATTTATGCCAGTGATCCAGTTTTGTCCTAAAAGTAAACTATCCTAAATTTAATTAACATTATATAAATAAAACTGATATTACATGGAGTATATATTAGCAACTAAATGTCATCAAGTTCATCATGTATTACACTTTTATATGGACAACCCTATTTAATAGTACATGGTTATGGACCCTACCAGGCCTTCCAGTCCTGCGGCCCAACTCCCACAGTCCCGCTGAAAGGGCCCTCCTCCATTCATCTGCTCGTGAGCCGTGACCACGTTTAGTTTTGAAAAGGAAAAAGTCTACTTTTAGTCCTCCAACTTTCACGAAAGTTTACTTTTTGGTCCCTCAACTTCAAAACCGGATAAAATCGGTCCCTCAATTTTTTGAAACCATGCATATTTCGTCCCTGGGATTTTTTGTCAGGCGGTTTTACTACAGTAACCGTGGGTTGCTACAGTAGCCATGGTTTCGTTTTTTTTATTTTCTTATTTATTTTGGCTAGATTTTTTAAAAAATCATAGTAAATCACGTAAAATTCATAAAATAGAAAGTCCAATTTTGTTAAACTCCACATGAGTATATCTACAGGGTGAATATATAATATAGTATACTTTAGTACAAAGTTTTTTGCTATGAAGGTTTTACCTTTTTATTTGTATTTATTTTTTCGCTCCATCTTTAAAAAATATAGTAAATTATAGAAAATTCATAAAATAGAAAATCTAATTTTGTTGGACTCCATATGAGTAGAGCTACACAGTGAATACATAATATAGTATATTAAGTTTTTGCTATGAAGGTTTTTATACAAAGTTTTTTACTAAAGTACAAAGTTTTTTACTACTTTAGTACAAAGTTTTTGTACTAAAATATGTGTAGCTCTACTCGTATGGAGTCCAACAAAATTTGATTTTCTATTTTATGAATTTTCTATAATTTACTATGATTTTTAAAATTAAACAAAAATAAATAGAAATAAAAAGGCAAAACCTTCATAGAAAAAACTTTGTACTAAAATATACTATATTATATATTTCACTGTGCAGATCTACGCATATGGAGTCCAACAAAATTGGATTTTCTATTTTATGAATTTTCTGTGATTTACTATGATTTTTCAAAGATTCAAATTTAAATAAATAAGAAAATAAAAAAAAGAAACCATGGCTACTGTAGCAACCCACGGTTACTGTAGCAAAACCGCCCGACAAAACAGCCCACGGACGAAATCTGCACGGTTTCAAAAAGTCGAGGGACCGGTTTTATCCTGGTTTTGAAGTTGAGGATCGTAAGTGAATTTTCATGAAAGTTGGGGGACCAAAAAGTAGACTTTTTTCCTTTTGAAAAAGACTGCTAGACATAAATAGTTTTACACTTTTCCTATATTTCAGGTGTCTATGATTTTAGACAATACTCTTGTACAACTAATAAGTATCTACTATATATACTACTAAAAAGAATGAAAGGGAATCATCAGCCGCTCATCGCTCGCTCCTCCTCGCGCTGATCTCTCTCGCAAAAAGTCGCTCCGTAACCACCCCCACCCCCACGATAATCACCCGCCCCCGTAATCCCCACACACTAATCCCCTTCCCGCAACTGCCGCCCGCGCACGCACGACGCGAGACGCGAGATGCGAACCGCGTCCAGCCGCCGCGCCCAGCTCCGCCGTCAGCCACCGCGCCCAGCTCCGCCGTTGACGCTGCTCCCTCTGGCCGGCCGGTGAACGCCGCCAGCCGCCGCGCTGCACCTCCACCGCCGGCGCTGCTCCCTCTGGCCGGTCGGCGAACGGCGAGGACAGAGGATCGGCCGCGACCCAGACCAGCTCCCTCGAGCCCGATGCGCCAAGGTCAAGGACGACTGGCAGGGACGTGGCGCCCCGGCCTTCTCCCGCGCCACAGCCGCGCCATACCCGCCCCTAGCGATTTCTCCTCTTGGGCTCACGCCACTGCTGTAGACCGCCCCGCCCTGCCCCTATCGCCGAGGCATCCGCCGTCGACCTAAACCTGCCCCTGCAACGCCCTGTCAGCAGCGGAGGCATCAGGTGCTGCGCCACCGGCAGCTGCTGCATCCATCTCATCGAATGCTTAAGTAAGTTCATCAGGAATTATAAGACGCTGTGCTGTTTTATCCCTTTAATTTGGTTGTCAAAATCCGTTTGCATCTTTGCGGTTCTTCCTCTATTCTTGGATGAAACCCAGGTGGCCGCTATTTATCTGTAATCGTATTTGTAATTGGTAAGCCCAAGTAGAAGAACATGGTTATAGAATTGTTTAGAAGCTCCCATCCACTGAACAGCTGTTATCTGAAAGTATGCAATTTTGATATTGTTTTTACCCAGGAGAGTGACATATTACAGCAACTACTGAATTGATTCACCAGTTACATAGGTAAAATGCTTACTTGCCAATTGCTATCTATTTCAATGGAAGTGTGGACTGCATAGTACAGATTTAGTTCAGTTAAGAATCTTATGGTTTTAGGCATGAGAATGACTTGGTATTTCTTTTTATTAAATGGATATATTTGACTGGTAAAAAACCTGAAAACATTTGATTCAGGATCAACCATCATTCCAGAGGCACAGCTCCATACTTGACTATGAGATAGAAGAAGGATCTCTCATGTGTTTGACCGCTTGGATAATTTAATGTTTCAGGCTGCTCTTTTGATTTCCAAGTTGACTGAGGAAAAGAACTCTGCAAGTCAACAGATTCATAGACTTTAGGCAGGAACTTGTAAGTGATATATTTTGTTTTACTTATCTTCCTATTCTATTATGTCACAGCTTCATATTGCGAGGTGGTTAAAATCAGGGAACTTATCTAGGATGAGCTGCTTCCTATTCTACTGTGTCACATAGTCAAGATTATGAAGGTGATCAGCATTAGTATCTTTTTTTAATTCTCATCAACAAAATAAATGTGGCAAATTTTCCATAGAGACAGTCTAACAATTGAATTGTCAAACCAACATAGCCTGTATTCCACAGCTAAAATGGTGTTTCGATAGCAACTTCATCCATTCCAAGACAGAGATGTCCTAGAAGAAACTCAGTGAAAAACTTCATGACAAACTATATATGGAAAACTCTATGTAAAAGTGACCAGACAATAAAAGGTTCTCTAGGACAGTTAAAAGGTCTTGCTTTGGTTGTTACAAATAGTCTTTCTTTTTTTTTATGTGTAAATAAATTATCTTATCTTTAGTTGTTTCTTTATGTTGCAATAGCTCTTGAATGAAGAGTACTGTGGGCTTTGGCCTCTGTAGATTAACCAACTATTCTTGTGATGAGCCTCCGGGTACCTTCATATGGTACAGGAGGACCTATTATACTTAACCTACACAAATTCCTTCTCTGAATATATCATGTAGTAACTCACCTTTGTGAACTTCTCTATATGGCTGATAAATCTTTCAAACAGACACTGCATACAATGTCATTTTCTTGCCACCCTGAAATAAAATATTATGTGCTTCACCACCTAAATATAGTTGTTGTTGGCTTCTTGAGATTATTAAAGTTAGTTTGTTTCACCTAATTTACATATAGCAGTTCGTGTTTCTTTAACTCTTCCTGAATTTCCCAACACTCACAAGCACGGATGATGCACCTTGTGGGCTTTGGCATCACGGAGATGCAGGAAATTGCCTCATAGGGTGTCGTTGTGTTGTATCCTTGAAATAAAAGGGTCAATAAAGGATGGAATTTCTGTTGCTTTATCATTACAACATCAATTTATGCTTTTCCTGATGACTGAATATTACACCAGCTACAACAGCAACAAGAACTTCTGAAAAGCCAGTATATTTCTTTAATTTGCCTGCATCATTTTTTGTTTGTCTTAGGTACATGATTTAGTTTCTTTTTGGCATAATCCTGCCAGCAGTTTTCGAGAAAAATAGGTAAGTGATTTAGATTTACTGGTTGTTTCCTGCATTTGCAATCCTGCACATTGAGAAACAAAAAACAAAAACTGGAGGGAGTAGAAGCATCTCTGTTTTGACTTGTACAATCTATCTTAGAATTTCTATTGTATGTATTTTACTGGCAATATGACATTTCTAATAGCTTCTCACATTCCTGCAAGCTTATGCTTAAGAGGTGTTGTGATTCTATGAAAATATGCCTTCCTGATCACTCATCTCTGTTTTGACATGTACAATTTATCTTAGAATTTCTATTGTATGTATTTTACTGGCAATCTGACATTTCTAATAGCTTCTCACATTCCTGCAAGCTTATGCTTAAGAGGTGTTGTGATTCTATGAAAATATGCCTTCCTGCTCAGTTGATCTGTTTGATTAGATAACTTCTGAGATAACCAGTAGCATCTGTGACTGAGAGCTGTCAAACTTGCCTTGCTGCATGCGCTGGTGATAGCTTCTATCTACAGTCACCCCACAGTAACTGGCAGGCACCTGTTCCTTGGACGCAGGCAGCGTTTGAAAACAATGGCAGGCTCACATCTGTGAGGTGTGAGCATCCAAACCTCGCGATGGCACTGAATGCACTCACCTAAAGAGGGCAATCAAGACACACACATGCCGAACTGTAGTTTTTCTAATATGATGTAATTACTCGCTCCGACTTGTCAACTTTTTGTAATAGACTGCTGGTATTTTCTAGCGTCACTGTGATATTTTTTTTTTTGCTGAATTTGTATTAACGGCATTATTTGCTTATGAGATGTTCCATTATATTATTTTATTCAAATTTATTTGCCGGTACAACTGCAAATGAGCAGAACGAGAATTCCATACCCTGTAAGCACAGATTTACTTTTCAAGTCACACATATTAAAAGAATTTTGATTGCTACCGTTTCCATGAGCTTGAATTGTCTGCTTCAGTGTCATTGCTCAATTAACAACAGTTGTGATATAACGATGGATCAGAAATAGCAAGCTAAATAATTAGTATTATGGCCTTATTTTTATTTGTTTCCGTTTCAACGCACCAGTATTAACATACGCATATAGCTGTGCGTTATGAGATGTTCTCTATACCCGTAACAACGTACGGGCACTTAGCTAGTAACTAAATTACTTATAACTTGTTATCTGTCCTTGTATTATAACACATCTTTTTTTTTATCCTTGTCTGATTATAGAAAAAATTATAAATTATTGTCTTTGTGCTAATATAGATTAGATTTTATTGAATTTATGATTTTGTGTAACTGATTTTTAATCTTAAACCTGAAAATTGCAGATTATGTCTATCTAAATTGCAACAAGCTGGAACTGTAATTTTAGTATAAAATATATATAATAGGGGTTGCCTGAAAAGAAACTAAATTTCAGGCACTTGAATTTTAGCAAATCCCTTTTGGGATTGAACAATTTTATGGTCAAGTATATATTTGTCGTAATTTTTACCGGTAGAATGTTTTCATTTCACAAAAAATGGCATCCATAACTGTAAAAAAGCTCATATTTTCCTACCTTGGTAAAATGATCATACATAAACGATACTACATGTGAAGTGGAAACCCAAAAGCTCAAATTTACAACTTGATTCAGACATTTGTGATCACTCCATAACATCATATATATGAATCTAATACAAGAATCTGCGCACTAAAGCAACCACACTTTTTTTTTTGAGCAACTAAAGCAACCACACTTGGACCTCCTGGTGGAGCAGGACAGGTGATAGCGTCTGGCAGCTTTTGGTTGCGGTAGTATCCCACAGATACATGCTGCGCTCTCTCTCGCTAGCAGTAGCATCTGGCAGCGTTGACACTAATGCCGACGCCGACGCCGTCGCGCCCGTCTGTTGGCTGCAAAAATGCAGCGCTGAAGTTCCAGCTCTTCAGCTTCCAGTTGCTGCCCAAGGCCCACTGATTCCTTCAGGCGCTGCAGCTGTTCATAGATGTTGGCTTTGTTAGAGCGAGGGCTGGAAGGCACGCTGGACCTAAGGTGTCAAGCCATGATTTGAATGGATCAGGCTGAGGCTGTGAAGCTTCATTTTTCTTGAAATGGAGAAGAGATTCCTGGTTTTGGCTTCCCTCTTCATATAGAGAAAAAGAGGTGGAAGCAGCAACTGCATATCTGAACCAGCAGACAGCAAGAATCATTCTCATGTCTAACCAAGTGGTGAGCTACAACAGAAGCCACAGAACCTAAGGAGCATCACAAACTTGGCTTGATTAGGAGGCTGTCATGTCTGCAATATGGGCGGCAAACTCGCCTGCACGGTTGAAGGGCAGTGATCCAGACCATAAGATGATTGATTTACAGGAAAGTTGCCACTGGAGGAAGGAACACAGCTTGATGCCTTTGCTTACTCCAGTTCCATGTTCCCAAGCTAGATGCGTCTAATTAATCACCTGGTTCCAATAAAATCACACCATTATATGGTGGATTATTAGTGAACAATAGTGACAGTCCTGTTGTCATGTCTCTGGTCTCCATTGCTTGTGCACTAGCAGCTTATATGCTTGGCCATCCACGTGTTTCTGCAATTTTTATAGTCCTGAATAATTAGCATAGCATTGCATTGACCTGAGTAGTCCTGAAAAGTGATGTGAGCATTATTGCGCCATCATTCAGCACTGGTAAGAGTGGGAATGGGGGAAAACTCCCTCTTTCGAAAAAAAAAATCAGCACTGCATCTTCTATGACCAATTACTGCAAAGTGCAAAGTGGTCAGTCAGATATGAATATAACTTTTGCTTCGTCTGAAAAAAAAAAATCAACAAGGTGGACGAGAATTCTATGCAACAATTAAAAGCCTAATAAGTTATGAGTGTTGTCAAAAGTCTATCCAGAAAATGAATCCATGGAAGGCTCTTCTACCCATCTAAATTTTTGTGATCCACGTCCACATTTTGAAATCAATGTGAAGAAAAAGGAAATTATATGTAAAGACTTAGTGTCCTGAGAAGTTCAGATGTGTAGATATTTTTTTCTTTATTTATTTGCACTTGTGCCACAATAGATGTCCTCATTTCCTTGGACTGATCCATTCCTTCATGAAACGAGAACATGTAGTTGAACACGGGATTTCTTTTTTCTTTCTTTCTTTCTCAAATACGCAAGGGAGCTGCTTTTATTGCATTAAGGAGAAAAGGTCTTAGAATCCAACACAAATGTGTACCCCAGAGAATGGAACAATACATTCACGCCACTGAATAAGTGAAAAAAAAGACGACCCAAACACACACAGATTACAAAACCAAGTTTAGGTTCAGCTGTGCAAAACATCTGGCACCAGCAACAGAGGGACAACAGCAGAGTTCTTTCAAAAGGGTGGCAAAAAGCTTTGCCACAAGTTTATTAGGAGAATAAAAAGAAAGAATATAGAAGAGTGGAGCACTGTTTTCCTCATGTTCCCTTTCCATTTCAAGCATCTGAGCAGCTGGACAGTGCTTCCAGACTTTCTTCCTCTCTGGGTAACCCATGTTGCGAAAATGGCAATGTTGGTCCAACATCAGCCCCGCAGAAAATGTGGCCAGGGCGACTTTTTTTTTTTTTTTTGGAAAATTCCGGTAATCCGGCTATTGATTAATAATAAGAGGAGGAAGCAAACAACAAATTAAAGGAATACATGCACTAGAAGCACTTCCCCCCACAGCCTAGACTGCGTGGTTTTACATAGATTACTCACTACCTATTTGAGCACAACCAAGAGAGGCTTGAGAGCCTTTCCTCCTGCGGTGTCCTTTATCCGCAAACAAATTAAGCTTGCGCTGATTTCCGACACCCCCTGAATATAACTGCGTTTCCGTGCACAGGCAGGCCGCAGGCACACGGGCGACAGCTAGTGCAGGCGAGTGCGGCGGGTTGCTACTGCTACCCGAGCGCGCTCTGTGCGGCTTAAAAAAAAAAAAGAAAGGCAGGACCGTCGCGAGCGCAGCTAGCAGTCGAGCGCGGCCGGCGCGAGAGAGCTCGGCGGCGCAGTCGAGCGTGGCCAGCGCGTGGTGGCGCGTGCGCGGCGGCACAGCAAGCGTGACTGGCGGGCGAGCGCAGCCAGCGCACGCGGAAACAACGCGGCGAGCGCAGCCCGGCGAATTGCGACGTGCAGTTCTCCGCGGCCTCCAAGAATGGCGGCGCCGCGAGCGCGACCTGCGCAGCTGGACGGACGGAGGCACGACTAGCTTAGCCTGGCGACGCGGCGAGAGAGCAGCCTGCTGCCTGCCAGCCTCGGCGGACGGCTGCGCGGTGAGCGCGGAGTAGTCACATCGCGGGCCCCGCTCCGAAGAAACCACTCGTTTCCTCTCAAGGACGAATACGCAGTTTCTTGCTGCATCGGTCGACGCGAGGACATCGTTTCTCAGATTAAAAAAAACGTTGTTCTGGCTGGGTGGAAAATCAACTGTACATTTCTGAATGTTGTTCTGGCTGCATAGAATGCATAAGCGCTGCAAGTGATACACCTAAAAACATCACGAATTCCCTTCTCTATAGAGTACAACAAAATCAGGTCTTCATTGAATACTGATAGGACCAATAGGAAATCAAGTGACACCATTCCCACTATATTCTTTGCTAACTATATGTATGGTACTTGAAATGTAGTGTTCAGCAGTGCTACAAAATAATAAACATTCACCCTTTCCGAGAGAAAATCTGCTTGTGGATTTTGTGATCACCTTTTCTACTGTAGTCAGAACCGTTTTGTATATCTGGCATCGGTCAATTTGAAACTTGATATGGTGCACTGAACCACTATTGTCTTCCTGAATTTTAGATGTCAAATGATTGAATGGTCAAAGAACATGAATAATATTTTGAGCATGGTGTGTTGGATTTAATTGAGCTAGGCTCATGATAATTCAATTAAATCAAATAATATTGCAAGGCACATTTCTAATGCTAGAGAATTGAGAGGAATCCAAATTGAACTTGGTTGAAAAGTTCGAATTGAACTTGTATGACGAGTTCGAATTGAACTTGTATGGCAAGTTCGAATTGAACTAGTATGCCAAGTTCAATGAACTTGATCGAGAAATTCGAATTGAATTTGACACCCTTGATCGAGGGGGTTCTCGGAACCTACTAGGGGGTATGTTTTCTCATCAAGTAAAGACATGTCATATGGCTCAAATTAAATTTCTTGAGTGTTAAGAAAGAACTTGCTTGTTGACCAAGTAGTTTGCTTGTTGATCAAGTAACTTGGTAAGCAAGGAACTTACTTGACCATCAAGGAGAAAGCCAACTTTGTCAAGGGGTCATCTCCATCTATAAATAGATAGCACCTCTTAATACTTGGAGAGAGAATATATACTCTTGTGTGGGCATACCACAACACTCCTCTCAATTCTCACATTCTCACCTCCTCCTGCGGTCGTTGTGTTTCTTCGTATTCCTATCGCGAGAATCTGCAAGCACAGATCTTGCGAGGAAGCAGCCTCCCAAACCACGCCCCTCCGAGATCCTGCTTGGGATAGGTGGGCGTCGGGTTTTTGGGGAGCGCATAGCGCCGACTGCTCACCCGTGTTCTACTACGCCTAGAAGGCCGTTCGAGTGACTGCACCGCATCGACTCACCACTGCATCGAGTTAGATTGACTACATCGAACAAGCTCAACCAACTAGCATGCCTAGTCCAGTTGAGAACGGCGCATCCGGTGCCTCGGGCACTGGCCCTACCTCCGGGTACATCCTAAACTCTTTTTGGTTTCAGTTCATGTTAAATGGTGTTTTAATCATGAACATGTGCACCTGTTTTACTATGACAAGATCACTAATCAACTTTATATTTTACCTGAAATATTTTGGAATCAAAATATGTTGTAAATTGCCTAAAGATCTAACAATCCAAAAACCTGATAGGCAATTTTCTGTCACTGGTTTTGCTGCATCAATCAAGCCAAATCCTTTTGATGGTTCAAATTACAAACGATGGCGCGATAGAGTCATTTTGTGGTTGACAGCTATGAACATTATGCACGTCGCAAATGGGAAGCCTATGGGACCGCTCACTTCAGAGGAAGAGAGCATGTTCCTAGCGGCTGATAACCTGTTTCGAGGCGCCGTCATAAGTGTTCTAGCTGAAAATCTTGTGGACGTATATTTGTCGCTACCATCTGGCAAAGATTTGTGGGATGCACTTGAGGCAAAGTTTGGTGTTTCTGATGCTGGTAGTGAGCTATATATCATGGAACAGTTCTATGACTACAAGATGGTTGAAGACCGTTCTGTAGTGGAACAGGCCCATGATATTCAGGCACTAGCTAAGGAACTCGAACAATTCTCGTGTATGTTGCCCGATAAGTTTGTGGCAGGAGGCATTATTGCAAAGCTGCCACCTTCTTGGAGGGATTTTGCCACATCTCTAAAGCACAAGAGGCAGGAGTTCAGCATTGCTGGTCTCATTGGAACTCTTGATGTTGAGGAGAAAGCGAGGGCAAAAGACACACGCGGTAAAATTGTTGGGACTTCAAGCGCAAATTTGGTACAGAAGAATTTCAATACCTCCCACAAGAAGAAAAAGAAGAACAAACCACCACAGAACCAAACAAAGACTAATCAAACAACCAAATTCAAGAAGAAAAGGAAAGGAAATTGTTACGTCTGTAACAGTCCCACTTACTTTGCTGGTGAGTGCCCGACCGTAAGGACAAGAAATCGCCAACATGGTTATTAGCGAGACTGATGGAACATTGAGGTACGGTAATCTATTACCTACAGTTCTTTCAGTATGTCATTCACCAGAATGGTGGGTTGATACCGGGGCTAATACTCATGTATGCGCTGATGTTTCCTTATTTTCTTCTTATCAGGCCGGAGGGACCGCTCCTTATTGATGGGGGAACGGTTCACATGCTCGTGTTCTTAGAGTTGGTACGGTCGATCTGAAGTTTACTTCGGAAAGACAATGCGGTTGAAAGAATGTGCAGCATGTACCCTCCATCAAGAAGAATCTTGTCGGCGGCTCTCTAATGTGTAGAGATGGTTTTAAATTAGTCTTTGAATCCAATAAATGTGTATTGTCTAAATTTGGGACTTTTATTGGAAAAGGTTATGATTGTGGAGGCTTGTTTCGTTTGTCTTTGTCGGACGATGTAATAATGTTGTGAACCATGTGCTTAATGTTGATGAACCTAATGTTTGGCATTCAAGGCTTTGTCACATTAACTTTGGTTGTATGATGCGGTTAGTGGTTTGAATTTAATTCCAAAATTTTCCATAGTCAAAGGTTCTAAGTGCCTTGTATGTGTTAAATCAAAACAACCACGCAAGCCTCACAAGGCTGCTAAGGCGAGAGACTTAGCACCATTAGAACTAATTCATTCCGATTTATGTGAAATGAATGGTGAGTTGACAAAAGGAGGTAAAAAGTATTTCATGACTTTGATTGATGATTGCACTAGATTTTGTTACATCTACTTGTTGAAATCAAAAGATGAAGCATTGAATTACTTTAAAATCTATAAAGCTGAAGTAGAAAATCAACTTGAGAGAAAGATCAAACGCGTTAGGTCGGATCGTGGTGGCGAGTACTTCTCAAATGTTTTTACTTCATTCCGTGAGGAACATGGTATAATTCATGAGAGGACGCCTCCGTATTCACCTCAATCAAATGGGGTTGCCGAAAGAAAGAACCGTACTCTAACCGACTTGGTTAATGCTATGTTAGATACAAATGGACTTTCAAAGGAATGGTGGGGTGAGGCAATATTGACTGCGTGTCATGTCCTAAATCGTGTTCCTACAAAGAATAAAGAGATAACTCCATTCGAGGAATGGGAGAAGAAAAAAAGCTTACACTTTCTTACTTACGGACTTGGGGTTGTTTGGCGAAGGTTAATGTGCCAATAACCAAGAAACGTAAGCTTGGACCTAAAAATCGTTGATTGTGTCTTCCCCGGGTTATGCTATACACAAAGTGTTGCTTATAGATTTTTGATAATAAAATCTGAGTACCTGATATGCATGTCGGTACAATAATAGAATCTAGAGATGCTACATTTTTTGAGAATATTTTTCCCATGAAAGATGAAACAAGACCATCTAGGCAAGAGTCTATCAAAGATGATATCCCTCCCATGCCGATAAAACACAATGAACCCATACTTGTAGAAAGTCCTGAGGAGAATAACAATGAAGCTCCTAGAAAGAGCAAGAGACAAAGGACTACAAAGTCTTTTGGTGATGATTTCATTGTATATCTCGTGGATGACACACCCAGAACCATTGAAGAGGCATATTCATCTCCTGATGCTGACTATTGGAAGGAAGCAGTAAGGAGTGAGATGGATTCTATTATGTCTAATGGTACTTGGGAAGTTGTTGATCGTCCCTATGGGTGCAAACCCCTAGGGTGCAAGTGGGTGTTCAAGAAAAAAAGCTTAGGCCCGATGGTACTATTGAAAAGTACAAGGCAAGGCTTGTGGCCAAGGGTTATACCCAAAAAAAAAGGGGAAGATTTCTTTGACACTTATTCACCTGTTGCTCGGTTGACCACAATTCGAGTACTACTCTCTTTGGCAGCCTCTCATGGTCTTCTCGTTCATCAGATGGACGTTAAGACAGCTTTCCTAAATGGAGAGTTGGAGGAGGAGATCTATATGGATCAGCCAGATGGGTTTGTATCAAAAGGTCAAGAAGGAATGGTGTGTAAATTATTGAAATCTTTGTACGGCCTCAAGCAAGCACCTAAGCAATGGCATGAGAAGTTCGATAGAACTTTGACATCTTTTGGCTTTGTTGCGAACGAAGCTGACAAGTGTGTGTACTATCGCTATGGTGGGGGAGAAGGAGTGATCTTGTGCTTGTATGTTGATGACATACTGATTTTTGGGACAAGCCTTAATGTGATTAAGGAAGTCAAGAAATTTTTATCTTAAAATTTTGAGATGAAAGATTTAGGAGAGGCTGATGTTATCCTAAACATAAAACTAGTAAGAGAAGGTGATGGTGGGATTACACTTTTACAATCTCACTATGTGGAAAAGGTTCTAAGTCGCTTTGGGTACAGTAACTGTAAACCTGCTCCAACACCTTATGATGCTAGTATGATTCTACGGAAGAACAAAAGGATAATGAGAGATCACCGAGATACTCTCGGATCATTGGCTCATTGATGTATTTAGCTAGTGCTACAAGACGACATCTCGTTCTTTGTAAGCAAACGAGCCGGTTTTGTTTCAAATCCGGGAGATGAACATTGGTGTGCTCTTGAGAGAGTAATGCGCTATCTAAAAGGCACCATGAGTTATGGAATTCACTATACCGGGTATCCAATGGTACTTGAGGGTTATAGTGATTCAAATTGGATCTCGATGCCGATGAGATAAAAAGCCACGAGTGGATATGTATTCACACTTGGAGGTGGTGTTTGTTTCTGAAGTCTTGCAAGCGTACCATCTTAACGAGGTCAACTATGGAAGCAGAACTCACAGCATTAGATACGGCCACTGTTGAGGCTGAGTGGCTTCGTGAACTCCTAATGGATTTGCCGGTAGTTGAAAAACCAATACCTGCTATCCTAATGAACTGTGACAATCAAACAGTGATTATTAAGGTGAACAGTTCTAAGGACAACATGAAGTCATCAAGGCATGTGAAAAGGGCGGCTGAAGTCCGTCGAAAAAATGAGAAACTCCGGAGTGATAGCCTTGGAGTATATCCAAACGGCTAAGAACCCGGCGAGATCAATTCACAAAGGGTCTTTCACGTAATGTGATAGACAATGCATCTATGGAATTGGGCTTGAGACCCACATAAGTCATTCTGTAGTGGTAACCTATTCTATGTGATGATCGGAGATCCCGTGAAGTAGGATGGCGAAACAAGCTATGGGTTGATCGAGAGAAGAGAACCTTTGTAAAAGGCTCATTCCAATGAGGTGCATTTCTCTTCTTATATCTGTATGGCAGGTTGGTTTATACCTTAATGTGATCCGAGTGGCTTCTTTGAAGCAAAGATGTTATCCTACAGAACATCTTTAGAGGAACACACCTATATGAGTTTGACTATTAGTCATAGTCTATGAGCTTGGGTGATCTCTAGAAACTCATGAAAGGCCTAGAGTAAGACTTATATGCTCCAAACAGCAGGAATGCTTTTGCAACCTTGTATCAGTAAAGAACTTTGGTCAAGCTTATTTGCACAAAACTGTCAATTCAAGGCATAGTCCATTGTTCAGTTGTGAATAAGTGTAACCTTAATTCTAGATGGATGTTCAACTTAACAGTCTCCATCAAAACACTGGTATATCAAAACAGCGGTGGATTTGAGAGCATTTCTTGTGTGCCTTGAAATATTTGGTGGGGATTGTTGGATTTAATTGAGCTAGGCTCATGATAATTCAATTAAATCAAATAATATTGCAAGGCACATTTCTAATGCTAGAGAATTGAGAGGAATCCAAATTGAACTTGGTTGAAAAGTTCGAATTGAACTTGTATGACGAGTTCGAATTGAACTTGTATGGCAAGTTCGAATTGAACTAGTATGCCAAGTTCAATGAACTTGATCGAGAAATTCGAATTGAATTTGACACCCTTGATCAGAGGGTTCTGGAACCTACTAGGGGGTATGTTTTCTCATCAAGTAAAGACATGTCATATGGCTCAAATTAAATTTCTTGAGTGTTAAGAAAGAACTTGCTTGTTGACCAAGTACTTTGCTTGTTGATCAAGTAACTTGGTAAGCAAGGAACTTACTTGACCATCAAGGAGAAAGCCAACTTTGTCAAGGGGTCATCTCCATCTATAAATAGATAGCACCTCTTAATACTTGGAGAGAGAATATATACTCTTGTGTGGGCATACCACAACACTTCTCTCAATTCTCACATTCTCACTCCTCCCGCGGTCGTTGTGTTTCTTCGTATTCCTATCGCGAGAATCTGCAAGCACAGATCTTGCGAGAGCAGCCCTCCGAAACCACGCCCCTCCGAGATCCCGCTTGGGATAGGTGGGCGATCGGGGTTTTGGGGGAGCGCATAGCGCGACCGCTCACCCGTGTTCTACTACGCCTAGAAGGCCGTTCGAGTGACCGCACTGCATCGACTCACCACTGCATCGAGTTAGATTGACTACATCGAACAAGCTCAACCAACTAGCATGCCTAGTCCAGTTGAGAACGGCGCATCCGGTGCCTCGGGCACCGGCCCTACCTCCGGTACATCCTAAACTCTTTTTTGGTTTCAGTTCATGTTAAATGGTGTTTTAATCATGAACATGTGCACCTGTTTTACTATGACAAGATCACTAATCAACTTTATATTTTACCTGAAATATTTTGGAATCAAAATATGTTGTAAATTGCCTAAAGATCTAACATGGTGCACCCATGGGGACTCCAAAAATCTGACCGTTGTAATTTATTCTTATGAGACGTAATTAATCACGTATTCACGTTCTTCTCTTGCAGGTTGCAATGTTGGCAGAGAATAGAAACAGCTGTATTTAACTGTCCGCAATAAAAATGGATAGGTGAGCTTGATGATTGTTTTAGCTTTTCTGTGTTCTTCACAATCTTTTTAACTTTTATTTTTGTGCAGACCAGTTCTAATCTCTACCTTTCTAAACCTGAGCCAAGCTCAGGCAAATGAGAAGGCCACGTCACGGGCCGTTCCCGGCCGTCGGATCGGGCGGCCGGACGGCCCAGGTCGTGCCTTCTCCGGCCATTTCGCAAAAACGTCCTCCAAGTTTATATGAATCAACCCGCAGTCCACCTTCCTCTCTCATATATTCTTGCAAAAAAGCCCTCCAACTCTTCAGAAATCAACCCGCCGTCCAGCCGCTTCTCAGGCCACGTTATGGGCCTCGGCCCGCATAGCCGCTCGGCGTTGGGCCGAATTGAGCCCGATGGCCTTTTCCATTTTCCAGCGGATTTATTATTTATTTAAACCGGCTAAAATATTGTAAAAATCATAAAAAATCAAATAAGAATCAGAAAAATACCAAACCAAGTTTGTTGAGCTCTACACAACTAGCACTACATTTTAAATATATAGTATCACATATTTTTATGGAATTTAATTTGTATAAATATAAATCTATCGCATGCGATACCTATATTATTATATCTAAATTACTCATAAAATGCTCCTCTCTCTTAATAATTACACATGGAATACTCCTCTCTCTTAATAACAAAATATAATAGTTCTATTTCAACACCTAAGATAATATATTATATCCTTAAATTTTAAAGAAAAATAGGAAAACAACAAATAATAATATAGAAAAAGAGAAAATAGTTAAAAATCACTGCATCTAAATAGTATACAAACAAACTAAACAATATAAATAAGTAATA
>JADLZL010005394.1:0-10299 GCA_015844335.1 Chrysopogon serrulatus | reverse complement strand
GATCAGGAAAGCAAGATTGATTGATCTGTAACCCCGCCCTCGACTATATAAGGCGACAGGACTTCCAAAAACAGATTGTTCCCGATCATAATCCACAACCAACACAGACTAGGGTTTTTACGGCCACCCTCGACGGCCTGAACCCCGTCTAAAACCCGTGTCTCGTGTTACTTTTGCTCTTGATCTCGCGCACCACCACCCTCGATCTCATCTACTACCTCGGCACCCCAAGGTAGGCCGCCACCGTATATCGCCGACACCGGGCGCCTGTGGGGGTGTGCGCTTTCGCATCCGCCGAGCAAGATGGTTACCCTTCCACCGCCGCCTCTCCACCGCGTCAGGCATGACCTTCACCGGCCGGATCCATCACGTGGACCGTCGCCGCCGAAAGCACGATGGCGGGGAGAACGGCCAACCCCGGTCCCATCCAATGGAACCGGCATGCGCCGCCCCCGGCCGACTGCAGCCAGCGCCCCAAGCGAGGCCACGGCGATCCTCCCCTGTGAGGGCGACGCCGCCCTACCGGGAGAGAGAGGAACCCCGCCAACTCCGACGACCTGATTGAGCTCATCGACCGGGTCGGAGGCATACGCGAGTGCATCGAACTCGCCAAAACACGCCGCAGTAGCCTTTAGCGAAAGCACCCACCCGCCGGACCGATGGCAACCCGCGCTGGGCCGCCGCACCACGCCGATCCGACCACCCGCCGCCGAGGCCATCGGCCATCCCGTGAGGCCCACTGACCTGACGCCCCATCGCAGCTTAGCGGACGACCCACCCGGTTTGGGCCCCTGCGGTTCTGGGAGATTTCCTCCAAGACCCCAAACCACTTCCTCGGCGGACGCCATCGCATATCCCCGAGGAACAGATCTACAACCATGGTGGCATCACCCCGAACGCAAGGTCCCGCTGGGTACCCACCAGAAGTAGCACGGCGACAACTCGCCCAACCATCACCTGGCCGACACCCCATCGCCGACCGCTAACATGGTACAGCTCCACCTGAGAACGACGAGTCACTCCACACCATCCTCGGAGGAGCAGCCCTGCCCGACCCGATGCCTCTCCCAGATCCGATCTAGATACATCAATCGCTGTTAGTGGGCCGAACCCTCCAAATGAAATTACACCCCTCCCCGGTATACCCCCGGGCGCAGATCTTTATGTTCGAGCGGTCTCTACGGACGAGGACCCACCGGCCGGCGAGACAGATGGACATCGCGCCGACCGCTGAAGCGCCAACGCCGTGGTGGCTTACGAGAACAGCTGCCTCCTCCGAGATGCGGCCGCCCGGGACGCCACCTCTACAGAACTTGGCGTAAGAGTTCGCCTACATCGACGAACAGATCGAAGCGCCGACCCCGAGCGCCAATCCGCCGTCGCAACGAGCTTGAGGCACTTGCCCCGACCCCCTCAGGTAACCGGCAAAGCTTCATCAAGGCCGCTCAAGTGCAGGTGAACAGTTACGGAGATGCCGTCCGATCCTCCACATCCGATCCAGCCGCCACCGGCCGGAAGATCCGTATCGCCCCGCCGACGCACAATGACGGGAGGTAGCGCAAATCGCGGCAGAACGAGGCGGCCACGACATGCCAGATCCAACTATCAACCAGCCCACCCGCCGACGCCTGGCGATCATCAATGCCGGACGGACGCCGCGCCGCCATCGACGCCAGACGACCGGATGCTCATAACGCCGAGATGGAGCGCCGCCGCCGCTTCGACGCTGCGCACGGGCTCCGACCGCAACGGCGCCAGTGATCGAGGACCCCAAGCCCCTTCGCACGGCCGTCCCATCGGGTGGCCTACCACTGGATCCCCTCGAATGCTGGAGCCCTACGACGGCAAGGCTAACCCCGAGCAAAGGCTCCAAACGCACGTCAAAGCGCTGCCGCCACGGGGAACAAGACACGATGGCAAACTACTTGCCTGTCATGGGCTTCCCACCCTGAATTGGTTCACTTTATCGAGGAGAACTCCATCGGCAACCGGGCGCAGCTCCGAAGCTCTTCGTGACAACTACATGGCCACGCGTGATCGCTAAGCCACGCCACGATCTCGAAAGGTTGGCACAACGCCCCAACGAGACGCCCCCAAGAATACATTCGCCGCTTCTCCACGCCGCACCACTGGGCCGCCAACGCCAATGACACCGACGTCATCACGGCCTTCATCCGAGGCCTTACATACAGAACCCCTCGCGCGAAAAGCCTCCACGTAAAACGCCCGGAAACAATCGGCGAAATGATGAAGACCACCGACGCCACGCACAGGAGAGGAGGCCGGCGGCACCACAGAGACTTCTGCCGCAGGAAGAGGCCCATGCCCCTCCTCCGCCAGAGCTCCTCGCCCAACGACGCAACACCGACCGAGGGATCGGCGGCCGGATCATCGCCACGACAACCGCGACCGCTCGACCGATACCGAGGACGCCGCCCGACGCGAACAACGCCAAGTCACGGTCAAGCGAAACCTCGATGCCGAAGTTCGACAAAGTCCCTCGATCAGCCGTGTCCGGATCCACAAGAATGCGACGCACACCATGCGCCAATGCTACGGGCTCGCAAAGTTTTCCGAAGAAGACATGAAACGCCAACGCCGATCGTGGACGACGACAAAAACGGCGGCGACAAAGAAGATGACCTGAACTGACGGGTACTTGCACTAAACACCGCCCAAGAGCTGGCCACGATCCGGTGGGCCACACGCAATGGAAAGCAAGAGGAGCAAAGAAGTCGACCGCCGAGGGTCATGGCGCAGCCTCGACGAGAAAACTATCGCCGACCCCGCCTTCCGCCATGGTCCGACCAGCCCATCACCTTCAAAGCAGGAAGACCAAAGGGCTCGGACATACCATACCCCCGGGCCCTCGGTCCTCGACCTGATCGGCAACGCCCACTTCAAGCGTCCTCATCGACGGCGGAGCTCCTTGAACATACTCTTTCCCAAAGTCGCCCCGAACTCGGCATCCCGAAAGAGGCCTTACAGCCAAATGCCGAATCTCCGCGCTCGGGCATCATCCCCGACAAGCCATCGAGCCGCCGCCAAGTGACCCTGCCAAGATAGTTCGTACCCCAGCCGGTTCCGTAAGGAAAACTCGCCGCTCTACGCCGCAGACTTCGACACGCCCATCATGCCATACTGACGCCCGCCCCGCACAAGTTTATGGCGGTCCTCACTACGCCTACCTCGTGATGAAGATGCCATTCCCGGTGGTGTGCTCACCCTCCGTCCGACCGAGGAACGCCCACGCCCGCGAGCAAGAAAACTACATCATCAACGCAGACCGGCCGGGGCCATCAAGATGCAAGCGCGCCTCGCCGACTCCAAAGAAGTGCCGCCGAAGACCAAAAGATCCCCGCCAATGAACCACCGCGAAACATCAAAAACAAGGAGACCAAGGTCATCGACTTGGGCACGGGTGACCCCCTCCAAGGAATCCCTGATCGGGCGCCAACCTCGAACCCAAATAGGAAGACGGTGCCGCTTTCCTCCCCAAAATGTTGACGCCAACCAATATCATGGAAACCTCGCGACATGCCCGAGTACCGAGGAAGTATGCCGAGCACGCCCCTCGGCTTCATCCTCCGCCATGCCTTTCTTCCAAGCCCGGCCGATTCGTCCGGACAAGAAAAGAGGCTATTAGGGTAGAAATCAACCGCCTTAGCCGGTTTTATCGAAGAAGTGTATCACGCCGAAGTGGTCGGCAAACCCAGTCCTCGTCCGCAAAAAGCAATAAAGAATGGCGAATGTCGCTGATTACACCGATCTTAACAAACACGCATGTATCTGCAAAGACCCGCTTCACTCTCCCTCGCATCGACGAAACGAGGTCCCCTTCCACCCCGGCCTCGAACTCCTCTCGTTTCTTGACTGTTATTCCGGGTATCACCAGATCGCCCTAAAGGAGTCCGACCAGGTCAAGACGGCCTTCATAACTCCATTCGGCGCCTATTGCATAAACGACGATGTCCTTCGCCTAAAGAATGCCAAATGGACGCATCAATGACAATTCAAGCATGCCCCAAGGATCGAGATAGGCATCAACGCCGAGGCCTACGCCGACGACGTTGACATGGTAAAATCTAAAACCGCCGATACCTTAATCGAAGATGACCAGACATTCAAAAAGTCTCCGAAAGTGTATCGATGGAAATTCAATCCAAACAAGTGCATTTTCGAGCTTCCTCGAATCCCGCCTTTGAGAATACGGTTTCGCCATCTAACAACGCCGCTGAACCAAACCCCGAGAAGGTGTCGGCCATAACCAAAATGTTGCCGCCAACCAATATCAAGGAAGTACAGAAGCTCGCCGCCAACTTGGCAAACCTAAGTCGGCACATCTCCAAGTTAGAGAAAGGGCCATGCCTTTCTTCCGCTTACTCCGGAAGGCCCGACAAGTTTGTTTGGACTCCGAGTTCGACGAGGCATTCAAGGAGCTCAAGGTTTTCTTGACGACGCCTTAACGCTCCGCTTACCCGGGCGAGGATCTCCTCCTTTACATCGCAAAGAACGATCTCGGTGGTTCCACAATGTCGCCGCCGAAGGTGACGAAACCCGCACGCATTCAAGGTGCAGCTCCTACTACATAAGCGGCGAGGTCCCTCGAACAGTCCAAAAACTCGTTACCCGCCGACAAATACAAAAGCTCATCTACGCCGCCCCACCGACGCCACGGAAGGTGAACCACTACTTCCGGGGCCTCACAAGATAACGGTGGTGTCCCATTACCCGACGGGCGACATCATAAAGAACAAGGAAGTCGACGGAGAGTCGCCAAATGGGCGCTTGAAATCGGGCGATACACCGCCGGACACGCCGAGCCGCCGACGATAAAAATCCCAGGCGCTGCCGACTTCATCGCCGAAAGGGACAGACATGCAGAACTCCCGCCCCACCCGAAAGCACCCCCAAAGATCGAAGATGTACTTTTGACGGGCGCTTAAATGTGAGCGCCCCTTCCGGTGCGGTCGTAACTTGTATCTCCAAGCGAGGAACTCCGGATACGCCTTGAGAATACATTTCAAGGCATCTAACAACGCCGCCGAAGTTCTTTGAGGAAATCGCTCACCGCTTTGGCATCCCGAACAAAGATCATCACTGACCTCGTCAAAACCTCACAGAAACGAAGTTCCGGGAGTTTTGTGAAGAGCGCCCCATCTTGGTCAATATGTTCCGCTGGGCCACCCACGTGCCAACGGCCAAAGCCGAGCCGCCGCAAACGGAATGATCCCGACGCACTTAAAAAGCGCCTATACCGAAGGGACGACAAGCACCCGGAAGGTGGTCAAGGAACTTCCCACCAGCCAGCCTGGGACCGCACGCAGCACTGCCGGAGCACGTGGGTTTCCCTACTACATGGTATACGGGTCGGAAGCTGTCCTACCCGAGGACGCCGCCTCCGACGCCAAGAGTGGAAAACTACCTCGAGGAAACCTCCGACCAAGCCGCCGACGACGCCGACCGCGGCAAGAAGAACGCCAGCCGCCGCGTCCGATCGCAAAGTACCTAGAGGGCGCCCGCCGCTATTACGACCGTAACGCCCGAGCGCCTTCGCATGTCGGGCGATCTGTCTTACGCCGCCGCACGAGCCCGCGCAGTATGCATAAGCTCTCCTCCCCGATGGTCCTTCATCGCCAAGGAGGTCACCCCCACTGTGGTCCTATAGGCCGGGTGGAGTCGACGGGCGCGATATCCCAAACTCCCGGCACGCCGAGCACCTAATACGCTTACGCTTAATAAGTCAAGATGAACAAAGATATGTACTCAAGCCCCTTTGTAATCCAAATATATATATGATTTAATGTCTTTTTGTCTTGTCTCTTTTCTCCTCGTGCATTCATTTTTCATATATGTGCTACCCACGCACTATACGCCAATAAGACCGCCAAGACGCACTTTAACTCAAACCGACGGAGCAACCCCTGTTCCCGGCCCAAACCTACACGCATAGCAGCCAAATACCAGTCTATGGAAAGGCCAGCAGCGGTTCCTGTGGGACCCCGGTACCCTCTACGCGCAATACAAGGAACATACCCTTAGCGCTATGAGATACTAGGAAACTTGGGCCGTCCGGCAAGACGACAAAGTCACACACCGGCAGGCATTACGGCAAACACTTTACATGCATAACAAAAAATGATATTAACATCATTTACGCATACCGCCTCCACACGCAATACATAAGTTAATTTAACGCCTTCTCCTAGGGGCGCCTCCGGCTCGCCGCCCGAACAGTCCAGTCCTCCACCACCTTGATGGCAAAGATCAGAGGACTCCTACGGCCAGCCTTCTCCCTGGTCGGCGACCGACTTGGTCCGGCAAAACCCGCCGACCCGGATAACTCCACCCGGGGATAGTGTGTGATCGACAATAGCCGCCACAAGGCTCGGTAAAGCAGCGCAGTCGCCCGTGAACAAACACACGTGTTTGTTGTAGAACGGCCCGGCATCGCACTGTGAAGCGTGACACTGAGGATAGCGCCTCCCCGAGCACGTCCCGGCCAGAAACCCCCGTCCGGATCGACGAGATTCAACAATGGGGTCGTGGACGATGGTGTCCTCCATCCGCCTTCCTCACGGCCGACGCCGCTTCAAATCCGCCTGGCCGTCGCCGCATTCTCCCGCACAACCGCGGAACAATGTTAAAACCCCGACACAGCAATCGGGTAAACAAAGCAAAGACGATAAGATTTTACGCCAGGCTCGGACCGGCTGCTCTCCGCCGACCGGGTAGCCTTGGCCGCCTCACGGGTTAGCTTCCTCGACGAAGAGAGATCGCCGCAGCCGCCTTCAAGAGCCGCATCGAGCTCAAGTCGAAGACAGATCACACAAGAGCGCCGAAAGGAAGGTAGGGGAAAAACATACGGCCACCCAAGGCCAGAGCGTTTGCCACGCCGCTACACCGATCACCGGGCGACGGCCAGCTTTCCACGAGCCGAGCCGCTTCACGCGCTCCAATTTTTCCACTGCCGGCCGTTAGCTTGTCGCCGTCCTCACGAACGGCCTCTCTCGATTGCGCCGAGCAAGCCGACCGGACCCGCCGCCTAAGCTGGGTCTTCACCCGAGAAGCCGCCGTTGTCGGCCTCATCTCAGAGGGTCGCCGAATCGCTTCCACAGACGTGTTCTGCCTCAAAAAGACGGCCGCCCTACATGCATATTCGATATAAGCTCTCAGAACACTATCAAACAAACAATATGATTACTTACCGAGCTCTGGCTACCGAAAGCGTGCTTCGAGATCCGACGACAGGTTTTGATATATTCATCGACGGCGATTCGTCAGCCCACTCACCTCCACCCGCTCACCTCTGGGTCGATGTAGAACGTGGCGGGTGCAGCCGGCCTCGCTGGCGCAGCACCCCTCCCCGCACTACTTCTCCGGCCGGCCTCGCCCTCCCACCGTCTCCGCCGCGCGCGCCCTTGCCGGGCGGATGACCGGACGGCACTGAGAGCGGGCCGGGCCGAGCGCCTCCCTTTGCCGGTCGGCCGCGAGCAGGGCGGCAGCCATGGGGCTCGAGCAGGCTGGGATCGCGCCTCAGCCCCAATCGGCTGGTCGGGAGTCACCCCCCACGCCGGCCGCTGTGGGTGGGCTATCTTTGACAACGGGCGGCCCTCTCCACGGCCGGGGTCCTCCTCCACGGATCGCCGCAATGCATAATCCTAAGCCAAACCCGACAACACCAAAACAAAAAGAAACGAGTTGGTACTTACAGTCGGATCGGGCGGTGCCGCGCGCGCTGAAACGCCCGGGGCTCTGAGCCGCCCGCCCGGTCGGTCGGGTCGGGTGGCACCGGGACGGCCGCCGGCCGCCGCCAGCGGCGCCCCGGGTCGGCATTTTCTCGAACACCTACGCAGAAATCGCCAGGCCTTCGACGACGATCGACGCTGGACGCTGCCGTCCAACGCCTGTCCTTTCTTGATCTTCGTCATCCGGGAGAGGATGACGCTCGCTTCTCGCCCCTGCCTCGCCGGCCCGAACAGACGATTTGCGCGGCACGGTCTCTTCTTACTAGTCTTTCTAAGGCGCCTCCCCGAGCCACCTCCTCGCCGATGGGCCTCTTTGGCCGGGACGCTTGGGGACTGCCTTCTGCCCGGCCCTTTGCTCATCAAAGTCCTCCGCAATTCATGGATTTCCTCCATCGATCGCCGCGGCCTACACCTCAGTCGGTGTCGCTGCCGCCGGGCACATCCGACATAAAACGGCCGATCTCGCATAAACGGCGCGGCTTGAGCGCCGGGCCAATCACAATAAATAATACTATAACAGCAAACTCACCGCCGGTCATGGATTGCCCAGTCAGTGGCTTCGCATACCCGAGCCCTCACCGGTACTCTCCGACGAAAAAACGGCGTGAGCCGCCCCAAGAGAACCTCCTTAGAGATTGCCTCCCTTGCCTCACGCCGCAGGGTCCTTGTCCCCCGAGTACTCACTGCATCCGGTGCTCGCGCCTCTTGCATGGTCGGATGCGCCGCAAAGACGGTCGATAGCCACCGCCACCCCGGCAAAGTTCATGGGGCGGATGATGCCGAGCAGCTTCCTCCACTTGCACCATGTCGACAGATGATGGCCGCCGGACCAAGCTGTGTTGGCGCCCACCACTCAAGCTTACCTCATTGAGATCCGTGGAGCCGGGTTGCCGACGACAAACCATTGGGTGTTCCATCCCTTGATGGAAGAGCTGAGGGGCAGTCCCGTATATTGGTTCCTCATCCCGTCCCGAAGACAAAGATAGAGGCCACCAACCACCTTGGGTGAGCCGGCCCGTGAACGCCCTCAAAGCGTAAGAGATGGCGGAAGAGGTTGAAGTGGGGAGGAATGCCGAGAAAAGCCTCGCAAAAATGGATGAAAAACAGAAAGATGAAGAATGGAGTTGGGGTGGAGATGAATGAGCCGGATCTTGTAGTATGCAAGAAGCTTCCGAGAGGAAGGGTGCGGCAGCTCAACTCCCAAGCGAAATAATCCGCAAACACTACGAGCTCATTACCGCACGGTGGGGAAGAACTCACCCACGGGCGCCACGCCGCCCGCCCCGGCAAAGACTCCGTCGCGACGAGCTTCATCGAGGACCGCCTCTCAAGGCTGCAGGCCGGTCGGTGCCCACTCCACCTCCGCGCGGGGGCGGGACCTCCGCGCCCTGGATCTCCGCCTTCGCGCCGATGCTGCCGCCGGCCGCCCGCTGAACCACGCTTTGCCCCTTGCCGCCGGCCATTTCGGATCTAGGTTTCGATTGGGAGCGCCTGATGTGGGAGAAAAGGTTGGTTGTGCAAAGGAAGGCGAAGAGGCAGCGGGGTTCGCGAGGCGCCGAGAGGAAGGCAAAGAGTGTGATCAAAGGCCATGCCCGGTCTTAAAATAGATCTGGTGGATGTTTTTCGGCGCCGCGGCCAAGGCCGCTTCGCCTTCCTTCCGTGGAAACCGCTGGCCAAGCCGCGCTCCGTGGTTATCCGCCGGGGCCGGGACTGCGCGATGTTTCCTCAAGATGCTAGCCCAAGTGGGCTGGCCCACCGCTTTGACCGTCGGCCGCAGCACCCCGCACCGACGTAAAACCAAAGTTTGGACCTCCTAGAAGATGACAAGCGCCCGGGGACCGCATACCCAAGATTCAACAACTTATACTTTGACAAATTTGATCCCGGCACCAGCCTCATGCCTCGCCTACTACCGCCCTGGACTACGCAGGCCACACGTCACGGGAGCCGCACTCGACGCGGGTACACGGGACCCGATGCCTTGAGGTCTTTCTTTTTCTTTTTTTTCTCTTGAGCGTACCGCTCCCCCCCCGATGTGTGGGACCTCCCGCCTCTCAAATCGCAGCGACCCGGTGGTGTCTCCACGCAGCTCCGCCAGCCTCCAAGACTGTCGTCGGGCGACGCCGACCGCCAAGACTCGCCGGGTCCGTTGATCGAACCGCCGACACCGGGGTCGGAAGAATTGCCGCACCAACGAAGACGCCAATGGTTCCCAACCTTGACCAGAGACACGCGCTGCCGGGATTGCCGTGATTGCTCCCCGTATCTCAGCCGAGGGTCTGGCCGAGCGGTCCGGCAGTTCAACCGGAGAAGACCATGCCGAAGCTACCGTGAAGACCGTGGAGTAAGGCGCAAGACTCGGCATGCGTATATGATCCGCCTAGATCATCGGGCGATCGCTTCCTTGAACCTAGGATTTCGGTCGGTCGGGCCGGTGCCGATCAGGGAAAGCAAGATTAGATTGATCTTGTAACCCCGCCCCCGACTATATAAGGCGGGCAGGACCCCCTCCAAAAACAGATTGTTCCCCGATCATAATCCACAACCGTAA
>JADLZL010005392.1:0-12624 GCA_015844335.1 Chrysopogon serrulatus | reverse complement strand
TGTTGGCGGGGGAGTATTGTGCCTCGAGGGGAACGAGACTCGTAGGGATGAGCTGAGGTCCCCCCGCCTGCCGGGGTTCGCACCTCCGCTAACTGGTCCCACTGTCATCTCTTCCTTCCAACCGAGCCGCTTAGTGAGACAAGAAAGCTTGTATAATAAATGCTATTATTAAATTTTTACCAACCCTTACAATGCAAGCCGAGTCCTCCCTTTATAGGTGAGCTCCAGGCAGTCCTCTTGACTATTACATATCTGCCCACCAAACCCTAGGGGTAGTTTTGGCCTAGCTCTAACCGCTATTTTTCTCCCCGTGGGCAGCATGGACATCTTCCCTTGTTCCAACGTGGCCGGGCCACATCCGCGCCATCATCCTTGTCTTCATGAAGCTTTTGGGCTTAGCCGGAGGTTCGACCTCCGCGCCTCGCTTTGGGCGATTGGTTACCAACCACTTTTTGTAACCTTCGCCTCCCCGATCTTACTCGGGGAGGTGCGGATCTCCGGCACGCTCGCTCTGGGCGGTTGATCACCACTCTTCGGTGACCTTCGCCTCCCAAGTCTTGATTCTGCCGGAGGTGCGGACCTCCGGCCCTATTCCGCGGGAGGTTAAGACCTCCGCTTCTTTCCTGGAGGTCGAGCCCCTGACTTCCCTTCTCGGGCGGGCTCCGCCCTCCCGATCTCACTGCTTCTGAGGTTCCCTTTCCCCTCGAAAGCAAACAAAGAAGTCGGAAATAGCAAGTGAGAGGCTCGTAGAATCTCCTGGGACCTTCATTGAGCGGAGGTTGGGGCGTAAATTTTCCCCCAACATTTCCCCTAGAGCACTTTGGGCTAGCGCAGGTAGGCCAACGTCCTCTGTAGCCTCCTCGCTCCCGTGGGCGGAGGTCCCCTTCCCCTTTGGAATTCACGCCCACGTGTCACTTGTCGACAGAGTAGCCGCGACGTGACTTGATTTGACGGTTTGTCTTCCGCCTCTCTGAGGCCCCCCCCGGGCACTCTATATAAAGGGTGCTCGGAGCCGTGTTTGCCGTGACGCCTTTTTTTCGCCGCCAAAGCCGTGGCTTCCGAAGCTTTCTTCGCCTCCACTTAGGGTCTCCTTCTCGGGTCCCTACTCGGCTTTTTTGGCGCTGGGAAGCTGGTGGGCGCGCTGCTTTGAAGACCGTGATGGTGGATAGCGCTCTTGCGGCTAAGTTAAGGAAATGAGGATAGTCGATAGTCTTTCCGAGTTGAAGCCAGGCGATTTAATCACCTCCCGAGTCCTTTCTCTTCGGAGATGGCGGCAAGAATGAAAGGATCACCACTTTATGAGATTGGTTTTACATCGTCAACAAGATGATGATTGACAATATGGTGTCCGGCGTGTTGGCTTGAGAAGGACAAGGTAAAACTTCCTTGGGTGAGACCGCCTCGATCCTCCGAATAAGGATTATGCAAAGCAGCCATGATTTTGTTTGTGGCCTCTCGGCTTCATTCCCCCCCGGTTTTTTGAGGGAGGTTCTCGATGAGTTTAACGCCCGCATTCACGCCATTCAAACGGTATTGCCCAACTTAGCAAGTTTGTTCCGGGTCTCTGAATCCTACGGCGCCGCCTCCGATATTGACAGCGCTTTGCCGCATTTCACGAGCTGCGTAAAAAACGTAACAAGAAGTTTGAGGGTGCGATTTTTGTCAATACGTAGTTGCTCCTTCTTCCCGAAGCGAAAAGCAAAGTTGGACCTAGGTGTGAGCCGTCCCTACCGTCAAGAACAAGTGGGACAAAGATTGACTTTGAACCGGAGCCTAACGCCGATTCCGTGTTATACCGGTGGAGGGTGATGACGGCAAAGAAGGTGACCCTACCCCTTGGCCTCTGATGACCCCCTATGGAGTCGCTGTATTTTATCCCTCGTCCCCACCAAGTTTACGGCTTCTCTCATACAAAGATGTAATCGGGCTCTCGCTTCTTGCGCGTCGGTATTCCCGGGGAGGTCGCTAATTGGAAGCAGATGGTGGCGCCAAATGTCGGGCCGCCATGGAGAGCGCACTGCTCCATTTGGAAAATGGTTCAACTTCCTCGCCGGAGATGCGGGTGGTGTCTGCTTTCTGGCTTGGTTTGACGCGCCCGCGAACAAAAAAACCCGCCGCCTGCTCGAGAGCTTGAGGCTAATGTTTATGAGATTGTTGGGGGAGTACTGACAAGGAGTATCTTTGCCCACGGACGGAGGTCGGGAATATGCCCCCGCTTTGAACCGTGTTTTGGAAGAGATGGGCGCCAAGTATGGAGATCACCCCGTGCTCGCGAAGCTTATTGCCGCGATCCGTGACAAGGAAGTCGCCGCCGCGGAGGTCCGCCTCAAGCGATGCCCCAAAGCCTCGCAGGTCGGAAACGACGGGGGCTTCCTCCGTGCCGGTGCGGGTCGTGGGAAAAAAAAACTCCGCTCTTCTGCACGCAGTGTTGAAGCTTCAGAGCATGTGGAGGCGCCGAACCCCGCGGAGGTGTCTGCTGGTCTGGCCGCATCCAGCCAGCTCATCCGGTCACTGCTACCTTTTGGCCCGCCATGGGCGTGGCGATGAAGCGGAGGCCTTGGTGCAAGCTCCCAAACTTCCGAGGGGCGTGCCTCTTCAAAGAAGGCGCCCCGAAGCCGCCGGGCGCCAGCTCTGTTCCTTTTGCCGTGTCCTCGGTGCTTTCTCCGATGATTCGAGGACTCCGCTCATGCCGATGCCTAAGACCGGTGGGGAAGGCGAAGTTTTTTTCTGGAGGGACGCCACGCCCTGTGGGGCTTCACCTCCGCATGTCGGTGGTCCGGTTCCCGAGGTTGCTCCGAGGTTTCCGTTGTGTTGCACCTCATTCACCGCAGATCCTTGCGCCTGCGCCTCGAGTTTCAAGCTTCAAAGCCGCTGCCGCCGATGCTTTATGTAAGTTCCAACTCCTTATTTATTGTTCTTCCTGCTCATGTGGCCTTTTTATGACCTTATTCAGTGGCCTTGCCCAAGTACTTGCGAGGGATAGCGAAGTCGCCCCCGATGTTGATATGGCCTGGATAGGTTCGATTCAGTGCCTCCCCTTTGCTGGGTACTGCTTTCAAGGGTTTCGCGCCCCCGAAGGTTGGTGCTTTGTCCTTGTGCTTTTTGGGTTGTTTATGCTGTTTATTATGTTGTATAACTTTGGTTCAATCGTCGCTTTCCTTTGCAAATGATTCCATGCAAACCTTAAGTGGTGGAGCTCGCCCTCCATAGTTTTGCCTTTTGTTTGATTTTTCTCTTTTGATTTTTTGTCATGCTGTCAAATATTTTTGCTTATGCCCAAATTTTGTTTGGCATTAGGTGGCACTCGCAGGTACTTGAGCTTATTGGACTACTTCAAATTTTTCAAGGTCAACCTTGAGCAAATAGTAGCGTGGTTCGTATTTGGTTTCATTTGTAGTTTGATAACTTTTGTATCTCCTCTTGGTCGTTTATTTGAGCTCTTCGCTCTTCCCGCAGGCAGTCATCACATTGGCGGAGGCCATGGAAGCTCGATGCTCACATGAGGTGTTAAAGCGGACGAGGCACTTGGTGCCCTCAAGGAGGAGGTTGAGACCTTTGGGTGCCGAAGAAGAAGACTTACTTTGTCTTGCGATTCCTGCTTAAGAAGGCCGCTGAGGATCTGGAGCTCAAACTTAAGTCCTCGTGAGAAGAAACTTGAAGATGCCCGCATCCCTTCGCTGTGTTGGAAGAAAAGGCCGAAAAAGGCTAATGACGCACGTCAACCTTCGCCGAGGTAGAGCGGAGAAGCTGGCCGCGGCTATGCCGAGGAAGCAGTGAGGAGCTCCGTATAAAAATGGATGATGCGAAGGGAGGCGGCTATTACTTTGGCTAGTGCCTCGACGCCGCATATCCACCACTATGGCGGTTGTTCCTCCTCCGCCTCGAGGACCCTTCTACCTTCGGGCCGTACCGGGATTGATGCTCCCGCCTCCCTCTTGCATTTTCCTAAGTTCGTTGATGGCATTTAAGATTTCAAGTGCCTTGGCGCCAAGAATTTTGTGAATGCGTTGATCTTGGTGCGAAAGCACCCTTCAAGGGGAAAGTTACATATAGTGACCCCAAGGAGGTTGTTTGGTCTAACCTCCGTATGCCCATGCGTGTTGTGCGCGACTTCATGCGCTATTGCCGGGAGTCGCTTTTGGTCGTGCTAGCTTATGCACGCCATGTTACTCGAGAGCGCAACGAGGAGGTAACTTTGATTTATTTTGCTTTTATTTGTGTGACTTTTACTTTTAGGGATTTTAATGACCTCCGCCGCATTGTTCATGGCAGTCGAGGCGAGCGCGCAGCAAGAGGGCGAGGTTTTGAAGGCGCCGCAAACCGAGTCTTCAAGCGCCGCGTCAGAGAAGGTCGGGCGAAGACGCCGAGGTGGATGCCTAGGCTCAAGCTCAAGCAGATTTTAACTTAGGGATGATGAGAGCACTTTTGCTTAGTCTTTTGTTTTAACTTCAATTGCCTTTGCGCAGTGACCTTTGTTGGGGCCCGCGCAAGTGCTTGATGTACCACCGCTTAACTATGATGAAGGATGGTGTTTATGTTAGCGGGCCGGATGCTCGATTGTCGGCCCGATAACAATGTGAATGAAATGTTTAAGTTTGTCCTGAAGAGCTTGGAACCCTCACGCTGATTTTGTGCGCTTTTTGGCGTATGGGGCCCAAGACTCCGCGCCTTAGTTCGCCGTTTGGTTGGGCTACGCTGTAGCGTTGTACCCATCGCCGCACCTTCGCCAGCCCTCCGTTGTAATCTTTATGGTCGCTGTTTATGTAATGAATGTTGTATGCTTGTAACTTTTTGAATCATTCTCTTTTTTTTTTATTTTCGGCATTCTTGCTCTCTCGAATTACATTTACAAACACCACGTATATTCTCTTCCTCGTCATCCGATCCTCGGGCCGGTTTGGTGGTTGCTTGTGATCAAGTTGTAGCTGTTGAACTCATGCTTGGCCCCTGTTGTTCCCGTTTGACGCAGTGTGTCGGGCCGTGTTTGCGCTTTTGCATTTTTTCTGTTTTAAGACCTTCTGATAGCACCGGGTGTTTGGTCTCGGTATATGTTTAGTTGGCGCAGTTCCTCATTCACCTTTTGGGCTCTGGCCCTCCAATCTTTACAAACTTTTTGCCCGGTATCTCCTGGCGAGCGGAGGCTTTGTTTATCGAGTTATTGAAGTAGAGTTTCTGCTTCAGGGGATGTTACAAGCTTTTTGCGTGGTATCCCCTTCATTCTTGGGTTCTAGCTCGCATGTGGTGTAGTGCGCTATGCCGACACAAGTTTTTGCGTGGTATCTCTTTGCTTTTGTTCTTGGGGAAACACTGCTTCCATCCTCTCCTCCTCCTTCTCGCCTTTCCCCGAGTGGTCGGAGGTGGCAATTGCTTGGTTTATATATGGCCTTGGCCATAAGTATCATTAACTTTTCGGGTTGAGGTGGTTGCCTCCCTCGCATTTGGTCCGTTGTATGGCATTTATCGCGGTTTGGTAGCATTTATTCCGTCACGTGGCGCTTGCAACCATGGTTGGTTATAGTGGGGGTTGTTTTTGATCTCCTGCTGTCTGCATCGCTGGTAGGACTTTTTCCGTGTCTAATTTTATACCGAGATTATCTCCTTTGATCACCCGATGCCCGCACTCGCTGGTAGGACTCCTTTGACTTTTTTCCAAGCGGACTTTTTCCGTTTAATTTTTATGGCGGAGGTTATCTCCTTTGATCACCCTGCGTCTGCATCGCTGGTGGGGACTTTTTCCGTGTTTAATTTTGTAGCGGAGGTTATCTCCAGCCTTTTGGCCAGCGACATTTTGTCGTGCTTTAATTTTAGGGAGGTCCCGCCTTTATGCCCCGTCGCGGCCGGGCTTTGCCCAAGAGGGTCCCTTCTTCTAGCTAAGTCGCTTTTGTCGAATCGTTTGTCGCCGTCACCGCGCAAATTTTTCACCTCGCTTGCTCGGTGATGTGCTTTTTGTTTTTTCTTTGGGAACCTCTTTATATTTTTAGAGGTTATTTACAAAGGCTCTGTCCAAAAAACCTCACCTCCGCTGGGAGTCCCCCCCTCGGGTGAAAAAGAGTGAGGCCTATCGCCAAGTGGCGAAAGGAAAATTGGAAATTTAAAAGCTTCTAAACCGAGGAGCCTTCGCTTATAGTTCCGCTGGAGGTCCTCTTACATCGATGTAATATTTCCGAGATTAGCGGTGTTCCCGTATGGGCGGAGGTCCGACCTTCGTCAGCCTTTCTAGTCCGAATGCCTCTTTGTTCGTCGCTTGTTTGGCTATGAAGGGTCCCTCCCATTTTGATCGTAGCTTGCCTATCGTGCTTGCATTTGGCTTCCTTCGAAGACTAGGTCTCCATCTTCAATGAGCTTTTTGTCACATTCTTTGCTCTCCATGCCTTGGTTTGATCTTGGTACTTTTATGATGTTGTCGAGGGCCTGCAGCCTTTGTTGTTCTATCCCTTCTTTTGAGCATGCTTCTCCCACCTTGCTATTGCCGGGTTGCGCCGTGAGGCTTCCGTGGTTTTAACTCTTCCGCGCCATTGCCTCTTCCCCATACATAAGTTTGAAAGGGGTGTATCCCGTAGTTCCTCGTGACCGTAGTGTTGTGTGACCATACCACCCTTGTAGCTCTTTTCCGCCCCATTTTCCTTTGCGCAGTTGAACAAAGTTTTAGAGATTGCCGAAGATTTCTCCGCTTTGCCCTTTCGATCGCCTCATTTGATTCTCGGTAATATAATCGATGCGAAGGCGAGTGTTGTGCCTATGGATTTGCGATTCTTTGAATTTATCCGAGCCAAATCGCTTTCCGTTGTCTACGGTCGACCTTCGAACTCCGACCGCGATATTATATTTTGCCTTTAAAACTTCCCCGACCGCTTCCGAGGTTATTGATGCCATTTTGCTTCTATCCATCTTGTGAAATATTCCACCCGCTACCATCAGAATTTGAATCCTCCCTTATACTTGGTGGTAACGGGCTACCAGGTCCATTCCCCATCTTTGAAGCGCCGATTGGGGTATTGGTTGGGAGTTCGCTTGCTTGGTGGAATACAACTGCAAGCTTCACATTTTTGACTAGCTCTTTCAAATGTTGCATGGCTGGCCGGGCAGAAACCCTTGCCTCAAAGCCTTTGCCGATAAGGCCCTTTGGTCCTATGAGACCCGCAGTTCCCGCATGTATCTCTTTATCAACTCTTTACCTTCGCTCGATACACATTTGAGCAATGGCTGAACCAATTTTTTTTGTATAATTTTTTATCTAGTAGCAATATATGATCTTGCTCGTATTTCATTCTTTTTTTTTGTCTGCCTTTTTGATCAGGTTGAATGTCCTCAAGCATTTGCGCTTATTTCGTCCGCCAGCCTTTGCTCGATGTTGCTAGTATGTGCTTTTCAACCGTTTAGCGGAGGTTGCGTGTTTGCTGATTTGCTCAGAAGGTTCCTCGGCATTTCCCGCTTATTTGTCGCTGCCGCTTATCTCGTCCGCCTGTGTTTTCCCTTGATGTGTTTCGTGGTGAACCCCCGAACTTTTCTAACTTTCGATTCTTGCTCAAGGTATCTTGTTAACTGTGGGTTCTCCGGCCCGGTATTCTTTCTCTCGACTTGTCCCGCCACAACCATTGAGTCTGTTTTCACTAGTAGCCTTTGGATCCCCAAGGCCTTTGCCTTGTTGAGGCCTAGGATGAGTGCTTCGTACTGGCGACGTTGTTTGTTGTCTTGAAGTTCAAACGGGTCATGATTTCATCTTTGTTCGGTTAGATATTAGCACCACCGCTGCCCCGTGCCATTTACTCCCAAGCTCCATCCGTGAATAGTGTCCAAGTTTGTTCAAAGATAGGTTATGTAACCTTTCGCGAAGGTGTCCAATCCGCCATGAAGTCCGCTGCCCGAGATTTGATTGCTGTTCTTGGACATAGGCTATGCAAGATTAAGGAGCAATTTCGGGCCCATTTTCCACCCGCCGAGGCTTCCTTTGTTGTTGAGTATCTCTCTCCTGTGGGTTGTGTCGAAGGTACTTATTTCATGGGCTTGGAAGTATGCTTGAGTTTTCTTGCAGGCGGCTAAGATGGCGAGGCCAGTTTTTTCCGCTTTGAGTATAATTCGCCTTGGCTCCTGCCTGTGGCTTTAAACATAGTACAATCGTCCGCCGTTCCTTTGACCTTTGAATTTTTTTTCCCTCGTGCTAAGACCGCACCGACCGCTGATCCGATGTCGCCGCCACATATAAGAGTAATGTGGCGCCTTGCTCGTACCGTGACTTTCGTGAGTGTTGGCTAAGTATTTTTGAGGTCGCCAAAGGCTTCAGACTGATCTTGGCCCCACCGACTTTGTCGCCTGAGGTTCCTGAGTGCTTTGAAAATGGTAGGCTTCTCTCCTGGGCCGACTTTTGAGATGAACCCGTTGAGCCGCTATTCTTCCCGTGAGCTTCGTGACTTCCCTTTTGGTAGTTGGTTCTCGCATTGCTAGTATTGCCTCGCGTTTTTTCCTCGATTTGCCGTGATTCCTTCCGCCCCTACAATACATCCCAATATCTTGCTTTGCTTACCGCTAAGACACACTTCTCCGGATTTAGTTTTAGGGCTCAAGGCCAAGGAGGTTAGCGGTTGTCTCGCTGTGTCACCGATGTGTTTCTTTCTTTCTTTGCTCATGACTATGATGTCGTCGACATATGCGATGACGCTTTTTTGAAATTGGTTGCCTAGCACTTTGCTTGTCATTCTTGGCTAAGGTTGAGTCTGAAGGTTTTAAGCCTCCGCATTCCCAGGAAGCAAGATGTGCCAAAGGGGGTTGTGAAACTTGTCTTTTTCTTCATCCTCTTTATTGAGCCAAATTTGATGGTACCCCGAGAAACAATGAGGAGGGAAAATCTTCTCTGAAATTGCGCCCCTGTCAGTTATCTATTCTTGTAACCTGAACGCATCTTTTCTCGTGATGCTTTGTTTAGGTCTCAGGAAGTCTATGCACATCCTCATCTTGCTATTGTTTTGGGTACTAGCACAACGCTTGCTAGCCGCCTCCGTAGTTTTGACTTCCTTATTACCTTCGGTTTAGGAGTCCTCGCACCCCGCTTTAGCTGCCATTATCCTGTCTTTCTGACATTTTCCTTTGTTTCTCGCTTTTTGGTCGGGTGCCCGGTTAACATCTAAATGGTGTTGTATGATATCTCCGATACCCCTCGGCGTCCTCTACCGACCAATCACGCCAAGGTGTCTTTGTTTTGTCTCGTGGCTTCCATCGCTTTTTTTCTTCTTGCTCGCCAAGTTTGAGGCTATTGTGATTTTTCTCTCGCTTGATTGTTCCAAATAGACTGATTTTTGTTGTTTTTTCATCTTTCCTTCCGACTTTGAAGCTTGTTTTTCCTTTGGGCATGTCCGGAGGTTCCTCCCCGCTGGGCCATCCGCTTTCCACAGAGTTGACATTTCGCTTGAACTGCGGTATCATTTTCAATGTTTTTGCTTTTCTCGCTTCCATGGATTGTTATTATTCCATGCACGCCGGGTAGTTTCATGCAGGTAGCCCATGTGAACCGCTACTCCAAACTTGTTAGTGAAACCTCCGCCAAGAATGGCGCTGTAGGGGTAGTTGAGGTCGACTATTATCATCGGTTATGTACTGCTCGGGCGTTGCTTTGATCTCCAAAGGACACCGGGAGTGCTATTTTTCCTAGTGCCTCCACCTTTCTTCCTCCGAATCCAACCAAATGGGATTCCGAAGGTTGTAGTTGGTTTCTACCGAGCTGCATTTTGTCAAAGGTACTTGCGAACGCATAAACCGCTGAGCTTCCGTAATCCACTAAAATCCTTTTTATCTCCCATGCCGCGATGTTTGCCGCTATCACCATTGCATCTGTGTGAGGGTAGCTTTCTAGCTTTAAGTCTTTCTCCGTGGAAAGTTATTGGCACTCCGACCATTCTCGTTGTTTTATGGGGCCCCGAATCGCCACGTTGTTTACCAGGCGGAGGTGGTCCTTTTTCTCGCTTTTTGGTTTGAAACCCATTGCCGAGCCTCCGCCGATTGAAGTATATGGCCAATGGTTGGCGTGGTTATGAGGGTTGTGGCCGGGTTCTGGGTTTGGCTCTTGTTTTGTTTGGGTCGAAGGCTGTATTTGTAGTTGTGGTTGGAGTGGCGGAGGTGGTGGTAGAGCTCGAGGCTCCTCGCTTTGTGGTTGGCTATCTAGGTAAGTTATGTTGGGCGGCCTTGGGGTGGTCAGTAGGCTGGTGTTTGCTCTAGTCCCCTGTATTGGCCGGAATTTGTCGTTGGTCCCGCATGCGGAGGTGCCGGCCGCCATGCAGTAGGTGGTTTGGGAAGTATGTCTGCCGCTTAGTGTTGAGGGGTGTATTTGAGTAACGCTCATGGTCGAGTATATCGGGCAAGATTGTTTTTAAGGGGCTTGTGAGGTGATTGACTTCCCTTGCCGTTGGTTTGACGGTGTGTCCGCCTCCTTTCCTCTCTTCTTCATCCTTTCCCCGGGTTTTTTTTTGGGCGTCTTTTGTGACATGCCCTTTGTCTTCCATGGAAAAACAAGACGGGCTTTTTTCTCGTTTGTTGCTGGAGTTGCTGCCCAGCTCCTCCCGAAGTTCCCGCTTTGGGTAGTTTTTTTGGATCAAGGAGGTGCTTGAGCACCGACCGTTGGTTTAGCTGAGTTTGTTGATCAACGCCATTACTTGCTTGTTTTGGTGCCGTTGTCGCTTGTAGCCTTCCATGAGTCGAGGTTTGCCTGCTTGTGTTTTGGGCTTGTTTGTATTGATTTTGCTCCTCAACTCTTTCCGGAGGTCGCTGTCCGACTTACAAGATTTTCAAACTCCTGAGTACAACGCTCCATAGTTTCGGTTTTTTCTCTTGCTAGGTGCGCCGCGACGGGACCGATCTTCGCCCTTTTGACCGCCGCCTCTATTGCCACTTCTTCTGTACATTGGGGCCTTCGCCTTCAACCGCATTGTAAAGCTGCTGGTAGTATTCTCTTAGGGACTCGCCTTTTGCCGCTTGCGTTGGAACAGTCCGATGTCGCTGCAAGACTCGCTTGAGAATCCTTTGAAATTGGTCATTATCTTGTCGCTGTGTTCTCCCCATGAGTAGATTGAGCTTGGTTTGAGCATGGAATACCAAGCGAGTGCATCTCCTTCGCCGCAATGACAAATGACTTTTGTAAGGATCAAGGTCGTTCTCGCGGAGGCTAATGGCCGCCTCAAAGCTCATGATGAACCGCCTTAGGGTCGGACTTCCCATTGAACTTCTCGCAATGGATTGGCTTGTAGCCGATCGCCATGCCGACGCCTCGCAAATTCTTCCGACTGCTGGTGATTTTTGGTCCACCGCTCGTGTTTGAGCTGTCCCAAAAGAGACCGGGGATGGCCCCTCGGGTGGGTATACCTTTGCCGTGGTCGCAGTGGCGTCAAGGTCGCAAAAGTCGGGCGCCCGCCGACGCCCCTCGCGGTGCTTGTGCCGCTAGCATGCTTTGTATCTCTCCGCTTGTAAGATCGCCATTTGTTGCCTCGCCACCGGGAAGTTTGGGTGCTCTCTGCCTTTGCCGCGAAGGTCGCCGCGACTTTTCCTCTCTCTCGCTTTGCAAGGTTTGCAACCGAAGCTTGAACTCTCTCTCGCTCTCTTCCTCTTGCGCCGCATTTGCCGGGTTCTGCACTTGATCATTGACTTGTTCTTCTTCACTCATGGAGGCACGGCGCCAGATTGTTCTCTTCGCGACTTGCTCTGGCTTTGGTGTTTGGGATCCAATTTGGTGACCGCCGCTTCTTGGTCTCCTCTCGGGTACTCTCCATGGGGGGCTTAGTTGTTTTTCCTTGGTGGCATGTTTGGCTTTTTATCGCTAACCACACGGTGGGCGCCAATGTTGGCGGGAGTATAGAGCCCAAGGGGAACGAGATCGTAGGATGAGCGGAGGTCCCCCGCTTCGGCCGGGTTCAGACTGCCAACTGGTCCCACTGCATCTCTCCCTTCTCCAACCGAGCCAGCTTAGTGAGACAAAGGCTTGTATAATAAATGCTGGCTTTTGCTTAAATTTTACTAACCCTACAATGCTGGGTTTAGTCCTCCTTTATAGGTGAGCTCCGCAGTTCCTCTTTGACTATTACATATCTGCCCACCTCAAACCCTAGGTAGTTTTGGCCTAGCTCTAACCGGGCTATTTTTCTCCCCTGTGGGCAGCATGGACATCTTCCCTTGTTCCAACGTGGGCCGGGCCACATCTCGCGCTTTCATCCTTGTCTTCTTTGGCGAGCTTTTGGGCTTAGCTTCGAGGTTCGACCTCCGCCGCGGCCGCTCTTAGGGGCGATTGGTTACCAACCACTCTTTGCAACCTTCGCCTCCCCGATCTTTATCACCTCGGGCGAGGTGCGGACCTCCCGGCACGCTCGCTTCCGGGCGGTTGATCACCACTCTTCGGTGACCTTCGCCTCCGGTCTTGATCTGCCGGAGGTGCGGACCTCCGGCCCTATTCCGCTGGAGGTTAAGACCTCCGCCGCTTTTCCGTGAGGCCGAGCCCCTCGATCTCCCTTCCTCGGGGCGGGCTCCGCCTCCCGATCTCACTGCCGGAGGTTCCCTTTCCTCGAAGCAAACAAAAGAAGCTGGAAATAGCAAGTGAGAGGCTCAGAGAATCTGGGGACCTTCGCCAGAGCGGAGGTTGGGGCAGAAATT